>CM019925.1:6484131-6604625 GCA_009764595.1 Geothlypis trichas
ATGAACTGCCTGGTTCACATCCTGATTGAGGAAACATCCACATCCCTTCACAGCTGAAGGCTCATCTCATTTGTTGTCTTTCAGTTCATTGATCTGGTTTCTCCAGGCTCCCACGTGACTGTTCTTTGCTGAACTAACAAGCGTGGTTATCACCTGAATTTTCTTCCTTTCGACTTTCTTGCACACTGACGACAAACCTTTTCAGAATTTCCTCCCACTTCAGCTGCAGCATGACCTGAATTGCATCCATCCTTGTTTAAACCCACTGAGGCAGAAACACCCAGCCACGATAGGTAAGGATGTAATGCCAGAACTTGTCTGGTTTTATATTTGTGCATAAAGAGATAAATAGCCCTGAAAAATATTCCTGTTTCTTCCATTAAGTCTAATTTAGTGCATACAGTCTCTGCACTTGTGGCCTTTGCCTACAAAGTTCTGACATTGCCCCAGCCTCGCTGTGCCCCATCCTCAGAATAAAACTTTTAACGCTGCTCCAGCCAAATTCCAGCTGCTGGCATTGCTGAGCCTGCCCTGGAGTGCCAGCAGTGAGGACCAGGGGGCTCCCTGTGCAGCACTGCCTTGTGCTGAGCATCTCCTGGATTTCATCTCGGCTCGCTGCCTTTTCGTGACCTACATCCTGCTCATGCGACTCAAAAAATAATTTAGCAAATCTTGGTATCTAAGATTAAACAGGGATGATATTTATTTATTTGGAGGAAAACAACAGCAGTGCAATACTGACATTTCTCTGTGCAGAGCTGAAATTGCTGCTCTGACCCGATCCCTGAGGTCTCCTTGCATTTATCTGCAGCTGCAGCCGTGCGTGTGCCTGTGCTGACTGCCCTGTGGATTCCATCTGAACCTGGGAGCTCTCCCTGATCCTTGGGAAGAATGGGCCTGACCAGGAACCCACCCATTCCTCAGGAGGGCACTGAGATGAGTCTCAGGTGGATGTGGAGACTTCACCATCCTCCTCCTCCTCTGTCAGTGTTTATGACAACTGCACGCACCGGACTCGCTGGGAAGAGCCAGAGCTGTGTCACTGCTGAAGGAACAGAGAGGATTGTGCTGCTCCCAGACTCGCTGAAGGAACAGAGAGGATTGTGCTGCTCCCAGACTCGCTGCTCTGGTACCTTGCCATGCAGCTTTCTTTTCCAGGCAGGGGATGTGCAGGGTGCTCGGAGTCAGGGTTGGGTGGGGAATGTGCAGCCCCTGTCTGGGCTGGATCAACGGCCCTTCCACTGTGCTGGGCTCTGCTGTACAGAGAACAAACACAGTTCCCATGGCAGTGCAAACACAAATACAGCCCACACTCCACAGAGTGACTCACACGTGCTGCAGAGAACAGAGAAACTTCCCTGTCTTAATCTGAAAACATCTGGGAGAGGAGGATGAGATTATCTCACTTTCAAAATATTCTACAAAATATTATGTAAACCAGATTTGCTCTGAATAATTCCGTGTCTTGGCAGATCTGAAAGACAAATCCTTTGAAGGAAAAGGAAAGGCAAGGCTGGTGCCTGTTTGCAGTAGCAGTGTCCAAATCAATAATGAATATGTTCTTAAAATAGATACAACACAACACTTCTGGAAGCCAATACCAACTATGCATGAGCATTTTACCTCAGTATTTTAGTTTAAGTGTTTCAGAATTTAAGTGTTGGAAATGAAGAGTGGATTTATAAGAAAAGGAGGAGATGGATAAATTTGTGGGAAGTATTTAGTACAAGTCCTAAGTGCTGGTATTGCAGGTGTTAGGCTGAAATAGTCTGAAATAGTGACCCCTTGACCTGGAGCATCAGCAGCATCACTCAGAGGTGTCTTAGAACATCACTTCCTAAAGCTGATATACAGACTGAGGGGAAAATGGGTCCAGCATGGAATGAAAATCAAATACATGATGTGCACTTTCCAGCAGGGACAAAAACGTGGGGAGCACTTTCTTGGAGGAATGAAACATGCTCTCAGTGTAAATGGGAGAAGAATTTTCCCTAGCAGGGCTTTTCTACATACTAAACCTCAGGGATTTTTATGACCCCAAGCTAGTTTATATCCTTCAAAAGAACCTGTTCTTTTAGCAATACCTCCAGCTGAAGGATGTCTCATCTGCTTCTTTTACCAGCCTAAATCCTTTCCCAGGACCTCTTCTGCCTGCAGAGTGTTCAGATTCAATGTCAAGCTTTCCAAAGGCTGCTCCTGAGCAGGAATTCTTCCTTTGGCTCTTGCTGCAAGCAGAAGCAAAGCCATGTCATGGCAAAGCTGCAGATTCCTCTTGGGCAGGGCTGACATGTGAAGGTCAGCAGTGGGAATTCAGCGCCTCCAGAGTCACTGAGGTAAAGCAAGGCTGAAGGGAGAAGATTCCTGTTTGTGCTGTCGACTCACAGCAAAGCCAGGAGCAGCAGCAGGTAAGATTTACTACGGGAATGAGGGTTAAAACAAAACCCTTCACGGGATCGACTGACAGCTGCAGGAGCTGAAATGTGACACAGCCCTCAGCCAGGGCCAAAACCAGCAGCAGAGGGACAACAACACCTGCCAAGGGTGCCTGACACTCAGGGACACGGTTTGGAGTCTGTCTGCACTGAAGGGCTTGAAGGGAAATGAAATCACAAACAGCAGCATCTTTGTGAGTGACCGTGCAGTGTCAGTGTCCCACTAATGCACACAGAGAACCATGTCTGTGCACAGATCACCTTGGCTGTGAATGTCTGTGCACAGATCACATGGCTGTGAATGTCTGTGCACAGATCACCTTGGCTGTGAATGTCTGTGCACAGATCACCTTGGCTGTGAATGTCTGTGCACGATCACATGGCTGTGAATGTCTGTGCACAGATCACCTTGGCTGTGAATGTCTGTGCACAGATCACCTTGGCTGTGAACCCATGTCTGTGCCCAGATCACTGGCTGTGAACATGTCTGTGCACAGATCACCTTGGCTGTGAATGTCTGTGCACAGATCACCTTGGCTGTGAATGTCTGTGCACAGATCACCTGGCTGTGAACCATGTCTGTGCACAGATCACCTTGGCTGTGAATGTCTGTGCACAGATCACCTGGCTGTGAATGTCTGTGCACAGATCACCTTGGCTGTGAATGTCTGTGCACAGATCACCTGGCTGTGAATGTCTGTGCACAGATCACCTTGGCTGTGAATGTCTGTGCACAGATCACATGGCTGTGAATGTCTGTGCACAGATCACCTTGGCTGTGAATGTCTGTGCACAGATCACCTTGGCTGTGAATCACATCTGTGCACAGATCACATGGCTGTGAATGTCTGTGCACAGATCACCTTGGCTGTGAACCATGTCTGTGCACAGATCACATAGCTGTGAATGTCTGTGCACAGATCACCTTGGCTGTGAATGTCTGTGCACAGATCACCTTGGCTGTGAACCATGGCTGTGCACAGATCACCTTGGCTGTGAATGTCTGTGCACAGATCACCTGGCTGTGAATGTCTGTGCACAGATCACCTTGGCTGTGAACCATGGCTGTGCACAGATCACCTTGGCTGTGAATCATGGCTGTGCACAGATCACCTTGGCTGTGAATGTCTGTGCACAGATCA
Organism: Geothlypis trichas; assembly: GCA_009764595.1. Classification (NCBI taxonomy): domain Eukaryota; kingdom Metazoa; phylum Chordata; class Aves; order Passeriformes; family Parulidae; genus Geothlypis; species Geothlypis trichas. The sequence goes on from CM019925.1 coordinate 6,487,706, forward strand.
CCTTGGCTGTACTGCAGCCTGCACGAAACCTTGGGAGAAAAGGAATGAGTGAGAGAAACAGAGAGGGCAGCAGCTCCTGCAATGGCTCCTGGGGGCTGTTTTGTCACCTCCTCGCTGCCCTTCCCCCCTGGGAGCAGTCCCTCCTCACTGCTCTTTCTTGTCTGTTCAAATCACATCAATTTAAATGGGTTATGAAAGGCTCTATTTAATCGATTTTGTCATGTCCAGTGTCTTTGTCCCTCCTTTCCCAGATTTATCCAGAGACAAATTATCTCATGTTGGAGACTCTTTCCCCTTGAGGACCAATGAGAATATCCACTTAAAAATTAAAATATGATTGGAACAGCGGCCCTGCCGTGTAGATCCCGTTACCTGCGCTCTGGGGCACAGCCCCAGCCAGCTGGTGTGCTCTCCAAACTGGAACTGCTCTTTGTCCTGCAGGGTTAAGTGTTTGCTGCTCACATATTGCAGGAAATATCATCACAATAAAACACCAACTGAATAGAATCTGACAGACTTTCCTCCCACCAGCAGGAATATAGACATGAGGAATTTCAAAGGCGTGGACCAAGGCTGTGTGACACACCAAAGCCATTAAAATTCATTTGGCTGCCCGGCACTGTAAGCATAATGGCACAGTGTATGTGCTCGGACAGTAGAAGCCACTGTGGAGACTTTCCAAATCCCCTTGCAAAGAACCGCGAGCTGCACGTCCAGAGCCTCCGAGGCACGACCATAAAAGCTGATATTCATAAACTCACCCACGATTTAAAATAAGTGGCCTACAGAGGGTAGTAAGTAACGCACACACAGATTAACACATTTTGCCCTTTGCTGAGTGAATACTGTGCTGTTAATTTTTGTAGGATTTTTTTTGTAGGCTCCTAAATCGCGTGTTCTGCGAGCTGTGTGCTCTGCTCGGGGATGGGCACGGCCCCAGGGCTGCCGGCGCGTTCGGACAGCGCTGTCGGGCACAGGGTGGGGTTTGGGGTGTCAGTGCAGGGCCGGGAGCTGCACTCAGCGGCGACCTGGGGCTGCTCCGCCGTTGTTACCGAGCTCGCCAGGCCCGGCCCGGCCCGTCCGAACCGTGCCCGCTCCGTGCCCGCCCCGAGGCGGAGCCGCCGCCATGTGCCCTGCACGGCGCCCCTGGCGGCGCTCGCCCGGCACGGGATCACAGCAGCTCTCGCGAGACTTCCCCGCCCGCCCCGCCAAGATGGCGGCGCCCATGGAGGCGGCGGGCCGGTTCCGCACCCGGGACGTGCTGCTGCCCGGCGGCCCCTCCGACTTCGGCTCTCTGCTGCTGTCGCCGCCCGTTGCTGGCGGGGCTGGAGGCGGCCGGCTTCCATCGGCCGTCCCCGGTGCAGCTGAAGGCCATCCCGCTGGGGCGCTGCGGGCTGGTGTGAGCGTTGGGCCGGGGGCGGCTCCGGGCTGTCCCGGGGCTGCCCTGACCGCCGTGGCCGCTCTTTGCAGATCTCATCGTGCAGGCCAAGTCTGGCACCGGCAAGACCTGCGTGTTCGCCACCATCGCCCGGACGCCGTGCTGCTGGAGAGCCCCGCCACGCAGGGGAGCCGGGCCGGAGAGGGAGCCGCTCCTTTGGGGAACTGCACCGAGGGCCGTGAGACCCCGCCGTCTGTTGGTTTAAATCAGGCGGTTGGTTTAAATCACCGCGTGTGTTTTAAATCACTGCGCTCTCAGCGCATCCTGCCGGCCTCGAGCCTATCTGTTTAACCCTTGCCCCGCACAGATCCTGATTCTGGCTCCCACGAGGGAGATCGCTGTGCAGATCCACGCCCGTGATCACGACGATCGGCATAAAAATGGAAGGTTTGGAATGCCATGTGTTCATCGGGGGCACGCCTCTGAGCCAGGACAGGAGCCGGCTGAAGAAGTGCCACATCGCCGTGGGCTCCCCAGGTAGGAGCAGCTGTGCTGTGCTTTGGGTCCCTGTGACTCTGCACGGTTCAATAACCGGGCCTGGGGGCGCTGGGTTGACTGAGCTTGTTGTCATTAACAGGGCTCAGCCTCAGAGATAAAGAATACATTAAAAGTTGATTGTTGGGGTGTTTGGGCTGACGTTTTCGGAGCCGTTTTCCTCTGTCCCCCCCTGCAGGGCGGATCAAGCAGCTGATCGAGCTGGATTACCTGAGCACGGCCAGCGTGCGGCTCCTGGTGCTGGACGAGGCAGACAAGCTGCTGGAGGAGGGCAGCTTCCAGGAGCAAGTCAAGTAAGGCAGAGCCCTGCCCTGGTGGCTGTGGGGCTGTGTCAGCTGCCTTCGTGTGAGTGAGTGCCTGCTTGTGTCCCCAGCTGGATCTACTCCTCCCTGCCTGTCAATAAGCAGATGCTGGCAGTGTCAGCCACCTACCCCGAGTCCTTGGCTGCTGCTCTCACCAGGTACATGAGGGAGCCCACGTTTGTCAGGCTGAACCCCACGGACCCAGCCCTGCTTGGTAAGCACGTGAGGGCACTGTCAGTGCCATAGCTCAGCAGTGGATGACAAGGGGGACACTAAAGCCAAAACATGTGCCTTTAGAATGCATGATTTTTCATAATTTCTATGAATTTATGAATGATAATAACTCATAATTTCTATGAATTTTTCTAAGAATTTCCATAAGTTACTCAGTCTATGAATATTGATTCCCAGTGTTGATGTAGTGAATCTTGAAGTGGAATGAGAAGGTCTTTAAAGGCCTTTCCAACCCAAACCAGTCTGTGATTCTGTATTTTTAAAATACCAGTGACACATGGAACTCTCTGCTTTTTCTATCCATTAAAAAAATTTTAAGAAAAGGTTCTCCTGGAGGCTCTCCTGTGTGCTGCAGTTTCCCCTTCAGCTGCAGTATTACATGGTTACAGAACTCTGTGCATGTTTTTATGGCAACCCCTAATCTGTTGTTTTGGTTTCCTGCTCAGGGCTGAAGCAGTACTACAAAATTGTGAATTCCCATCCCCTCCCACATAAAACCTTTGAGGAAAAAACCCAGCACCTGCAGGAGTTGTTCAGCAAGATTCCTTTCAACCAAGCCTTAGTCTTCTCAAATTTGCACAGCAGGTAATAGGTTTGCAATAACACCTGGACAAAGCTTGTTTGAGAGCAGTGCTTGTGATGTCCAGCCATGGAGGATAAATTTCTGGGACCTGTGAGGTCTCAGAGCACTCTGCAAAGCTCAGCTCTGAAATACAGCCTGAGGAATGCACTGTGAAATACTGAAAATATCAGAATGCAGTCCCTGGCTGTAGAGAATGACCTAAGGACTGGCAGGTGTTGTTAGGCCTGGTTTTATTCCAGTTTTCAGTGTGTGTGTGTTCCCTCAGGGCTCAACATCTGGCTGAAATCCTGACATCCAGAGGCTTCCCTGCCGAGTGCATTTCAGGTAAATCCATTCACAATTTTCTGATTCCACTGAAATTGTGCATAAATGTGACCTAAAAAGGAAAACATGTCTTAAATCTTGCCTTGCAGGGTCTCTGGTTAAATGGCTGAGCATAGCATTTGAATCTTCACAGGTCTTTTATTGAGACTCAATCTACAAGGAAAAGAATTTTTTTTGTAATGAGTGACCTGAGTTTTCCAGTTTTGTTTGTTCCTTCTTTACTCATTTGGAGCTGATGTTTGAGGAAGTTTCTGACTTATTTCTGATGATACAAAGCAGTGTTTTCTAGAATGTGTGGGCCATAAAGATGAAGAATGTAACCTGCTTCTAATTTTTATCTTCTTAGGCAACATGAATCAAAATCAGCGACTTGATGCCATGGCTAAATTAAAGCAATTCCACTGCAGAGTTCTGATTTCCACAGACTTGGTGAGCTTTTACTGCTTTCAAACAAGCTTCTTACAGATTCTATTTCAAATTTATTAACTGCTCTGCAAATTTTACAGCATGCAGGAGTATTGCACATAAAGTTACTTCAGAGGATTTGATTTGGCTTGGAATTGGAGAGAACATAAATGTGCTGATCAAGCACCATGGACTGTGACTTACTGTCACAGTGGAGCTTAGACATCACCCCATTCCTCATCTGCCTGCCCGTGGCAGGGGCTGGAGTGAGGGGATACTTTAGGGCCCGTCCAACCCAGCCCATCCTGTGGTCTGGCTCAAACATAGGTGTCAGTTTATCTGGTGCTGTGCAGCTGAAAGCTGCTCTGTGGGCAGCGCACTGTGAGTGCCAGACACGGTGGGCGCCCCCACTGTGGTCCCTCCCAGGGCTTCTGGGTTTATTACTCAGCTCTCACTGCCCTTTTCTCCTCCTCCCTTGCTGCAGACATCTCGTGGAATTGATGCTGAGAAGGTGAACCTGGTCATCAACCTGGACGTGCCCCTGGACTGGGAGACCTACATGCACCGCATCGGCCGGGCAGGGCGCTTCGGTGGGCAGGGCTGGGCTGGGCCTGACCCTGCTGGCTGGGCCTGAGCCCTGAGCTCTGCTGGGCTGGGCTGGGCTGGGCTGAGGACCTACATGCACTGCATCGGCCGGGCGGGGCGCTTCGGTGGGCAGGGCTGGGCTGGGCTGGGCTGGGCAGGGCTGGGCTCTGCTGGGCCTGACCCTGCTGGGCCTGCAGTTAACTCTGCTGTGTCCCACAGGCACCTTGGGGCTGGCTGTGACCTACTGCTGCCGTGGGGAGGAGGAGAACACCATGATGAAAATTGCTCAGAAGTGCAACCTGCAGCTTCTTCCTCTGCCAGGTGGGCTCTGTGCTGGGCATGCAGCTGGGTCTGGTGGTTTCCTGTTAGAGCTTCAGGCAAGCCCAGGGGGCTGATGTGTGCCTTCTCTGCTGGGGCTGCTTTGCTTTTAGCCCACCTTCTTCACACTCAGCTCCTGACAGGGATTGCAGGTTTGTTTGTCTTGAGCTGCCTTTGGTGTTCCCATGAATGAAATGTTGTGGCTCCTTAAACTCTTCTGAGAATTGAAAGGGTTGGTTTGTGCCCTCACTTCATGTCTGACATGCAGTTTTGAGAAGCTTCCCTTGGGTACTGGAGTGAGCTCCAGAGGGAAGGATGCCCTTGACTGACTGGTGCTTGTTTCTCTTGTGTGCAGAGCCAATCCCCCCTGGAATGATGGAGCAGTTTGAGGGTGGGCAGGTAGAAGTTAAACCTGCAGTACCCTCGGGTCCTGTGGTGAACTGTGGCACTGTGTGTCCTAAACCTGAGCAACCAGAGCTGCAGCCTGGCCAGAATGGCTTTCCAGACATTCCTCAGCCTCCCTCTAATCTTCCAAGGGATAATTCTTCTGTAGAAAGGCCAAAAAAGACTCCGAAGCAAAAACAGACAAAAAAGTGCACAAATCCTGCAAAAGCAGAGAAAAATAGAGCCCTGCAAACTTGCAGCTGTCACACAGAACAGAGGAACCAAGTCAAACCCATCTCCAGGATGGATGAACAACACAGCACTCAGGCTCCAGATGAGGAGGCCTTAAAAAAGAATCTTCCCAAAATTCCATGCTTGTCTTCTTTCAAAACCCAACTCACCAGTCCCTGGAGCTTCTCAGATTTCGTTGAAGATTATGATTATTTCATTAAAGAAGGGTCAGAGAGAGAGGTGGAGATTTTAAGAAGTTACTCAGGCCCAGGAGAGCAACGTGGGCTGCCCAGAAATGGGGATGTGGAGTGGGAAGAGATGGAACATCACCCAGAGACAGCAGCAGATGAGGCTGAGTCTGCTGACAGCGATGGCTCAGGGAGCTCCAGGGGCTCCTTCAACAGCAGGGCCAGGAATGGCTCAGAGAGCTCCAGGGGCTCCTTTAACAGCAGGGCCAGGAATGGCTCAGAGAGCTCCAGGGGCTCCTTCAACAGCAGGGCCAGGAATGGCTCAGGGAGCTCCAGGGGCTCCTTTAACAGCAGGGCCTACAACTCCTGCACTGAGGCCTTTTCAGACACACAGGGGCCAAGCCCTGTGCCCCCAGCACGCCGGGGCCCCCCAGGTTTCTGTTCCACCCCAGAGAAGCCTCGGGGGCCATCCCACAGCCCAAGGCAAAAGGAAGTGAAAAAGAAAACCCCAAAGCAGAATGCTAAAGCCAAGAAAAGCCACAGGCAGTTCTGCAGTCCTGCCAGGAGCAGAGCTGAGGAGGAGCAGAGCTGCAGCTCCTGGGAGGAGCAGGGCTGGAGCTCTGAGCACTACTGGAGGTGCTGCTACGAGGCCTGGCAGAGCTACTGCTCAGCTCTGTCCCACTACAGCAGGAGCTACTGGCACCTGGGCTGCATCAGTGCCTACCACAGCAACTCAGTCTACCTGCAGGAGCTGCTGAGGGATGGGGACTGATGTCCTGCTGCTGACCAGGGCTGTGACAGCAGGGCTGCCCTAAAGGACACTCACAACAGACAGGTGGTGTTTGACATGGAGAAAATGGGGTCTTTTTGTAAGCAGCTGTGTCTGGTAAATGTTTTACACAGGTCCAGTGGGTGTTACAATTTGTTAATAAAAGGAAAAAAAGACAGCTGGGTGCTCACTTGGAATCTTTACAATCCAAAGTAAAACCAGGATGATAAGAGGCAGCCATTCCCACCTAAGAAATGTCAGAAGATACAGAACAATCCCAGCTGTGTTTCATGGGATCCCAGAATGGTTTGGGTGGAAGGGACCCTAAAGTTCACCTTGCTCTGCCCCCAGGCGTGGCAGGGACCCCTTCCCCTGTCCAGCTGCTCCAGCCCCAGTGCCCAGCCTGGCCCTGGGCACTCCAGGGATGCAGGGGCAGCCCCAGCTGCTCTGGGCACCTGTGCCAGGCCTGCCCTCCCTCTTGCCTTCCCTGTGGCTGTTGGGTGAAGCTGAATTCCCTGTGAGGCTCCAGGGTCTGTTCCAAGTTGGTGCTCATCCCCTTTTCCCTGATTCTCCTGGTAAACACCAGGCACTGACTGCATCCCAGTGAAGTGGCAGAGTGAAACGAGCATCTCAATGCCTGCACTGCTAAATTAAATCCAGTTAATTAACACTGTACAAATAACATTTCTATAGCAAGGTGTGCAGCAGGCTGTGTGGTGGAGGATTTAATTATGTAGAAAATGTGCAGCAATCATAATTGGTCTGTCCCTCTGGGTGCAACAGTACAAGACTTCCCACACTTACAGGAATGCTTTAATTAGGAATGGAATTACCTATTAGTGCTAAAACTAATTGATATTTCCTGTTTGGCTTGTACAGAGCTGTCCTGGGGCAGGAAAAGAGGGGAGTGCTGGCTGGCTCGGGGTGCTGACCCTGGCTTGCCACTGCACTCATTTGAAAGTTTTTCTTTCTGTGCTTTGTTCCTGCCTTACTCCCTTTGTGTCACAAATGACTCCAGGGAGGGGGTTCCCCTTGGAGTAGTTGGAAAAGGCCAAGACAGCACTATCGTGTTTCCAAGGTGAATTTTTGCAGCCTGTAGCATTCACAGAGGGGACCCTGTAAGAGATGCACTTCAGTGTCTGCATTATTGCTGCCCTGTGACACCTCACTGATTTCCTCAATGACTGCTTAGGGAAGAGTTAATTAGTGTTTAAATACAACTGCAGTGGCCTAGATCAACACCCAGAGTTCTCCAGAAGAGCCTCCCAGGTTTGGGAAGAGATGACAGCATGCTGTTGGTATTTGTGGCACATACTCTGTTTAATCCGGATTGGATACATCAGGTACAGCAGTGGCACAAGACTCAATACTGTAAATGATATACAAGTTCAACATATGCACTACAATTCCAAAAGAAGACAACAGGAAACTTGGTTCTTCTAGAAAGTTGTTCTCAAATGAAGCTACCTGCAGTTGTGTCCAGTACATTTCGTATCTGTCCTCTGACTTTTGTAAAGCAAAGCCCATTGAAAGTACGAAAATAGAAAAGAATCAGGTTGGGAGCTTCTTACAACATAGAACTCCTAAAGAAAACACCATTGCATTGGAATGCCGTCCTGGTTTATCAAAAATAGACCATCACACCCTTTGAGAGCCTTGCTTGGTCCGAGGAGCCCCCGGGAGCTCCCAGGGGTGGGTGAAGGGCGGGAGGAGCGCGGGCGTGCGGGACCTTCCCCAGCTGAGCTCTGAGCAGCGCTGGGACACAGGGACAGCACAGAGGGACAGACCTGGCTGCCAGCAGGAGGAGGGACTGTCACAAGCTCTCTTCGCCTGCTCTTTGTTCCCCCTGAAGCGTTTCTGGCACAGGTTCTGCCCCCCGAGCAGGAGCAGCAGCCCTGGCTCTGTCCAGGATTGCCTGTGGCATTTTGGGGTGGCAGGAGCTGAGCTGCGCTCGCTGCAGGAGGAGCAGCTGCTCCTTGCTCTACAGGATTGCCAGAGAGGTGAAATGACTTCGAGGTCACTTGGTGACTGCCCAGGAGCTCAGGAGCAGAGCCCAGGTGCTGATGCTCAGCTCCTGATGTTCACTGCCCTCCCTGTGCTCTGACAGCCTTGGAAAGAGGAAATCACCACGGACAGCGCTTTTGGCAAATACAAAGCCTAAAAACTTGGGCTCTAAACCCATGGATCTACTGCAGTTGGCTCCAAGTGTTGGAGAAAAACAAGTGTTCTAAACCAAAATATTGGGATAGACTGGATGGGTGAGGGATGTGGGAAAGGTGTTTTATTCACCCAGCTTTAAAAGCAGAATTACATTTGTGGTTCAAAGCTGCTGATGTTCACCAGCTCTCCACGAGTGCTGACTGTAACTCTGCCTCAATCCAACAGATTAAAATATTACAAAGTCCAAGGGATGGAGCAACACATAAATTAAAGGTGATTTTAAATTTCCTGGGTTTTCTTTACAATACATGTAAGGTGCAACATGTTTGCAACCTCTTTACTTAAAAAAGCAAAGACTTCAAGGATATTTGCGTTCTTTAGCTGGTATTAATCTGATTTCATGCACACACCTTGAGCTAGAATGACAAATGCTGGGTTACAGTACAGGTGCATTAGCAACAGGTTTAGGTTAAACAAGTGGCAGTAATTAAATTTGGTCTTTCTTGCCAATTAAAGAAAGATGTATTCTGGATTATCCATGAGGTTTATTCTGCACTAAAGCCATGTGTGTTAGTTATGTTATTCTCGTAAGGAAACTGAAAGCAAAAGGTGGCTTTTAGAAAGGGTCAATGGAAGCCAAAGCCTATGTGTGAAAGGTTTTTTTCATCATTTGCTGCCAGCTGGGTGTGAATCCTGTTAGCAGCTCAATGCCAGGTGAGAGGAGAGGAAATCTATTGATGGCATAGGCTGAAAATCGGTGAAAATATTTCTCCTTCAGAAAAGGCTTTGGAAAGGAAATAAAATGCTCAGAAAAAGGAGTTGCTCCTTTGATATTTTTATATTGCTTTAGGAAAATCTGAAAAAATAATGCCCTTCCACTTGCTTTTTGTACAAAGAATCCATTTTTACCTCTTTTAAAGGAGCTTCTCTAAAACTATAAAAAGTCGCGAGGAATGAGAGGAGGGGAAAGGCTTGGATGGAGCTGCAGTGCCAGCACAGCACTGCTGGTGTTCTGGGCTCATGGGGTGTTCCAGAGCCTGCCCTATGGGGATGGATTCCTGTGGGATGGATCCCTGTGGGATGGATCCCTGTGGGATGGATCCCTGTGGGGATGGATCCCTGTGGGATGGATCCCTGTCCCTGTGGGATGGATCCCTGTTCCTGTGGGATGGATCCCTGTGGGATGGATCCCTGTTCCTGTGGGATGGATCCCTGTGGGATGGATCCCTGTGGGATGGATCCCTGTGGGATGGATCCCTGTCCCTGTGGGATGGATCCCTGTTCCTGTGGGATGGATCCCTGTGGGATGGATCCCTGTGGGGATGGATCCCTGTGGGATGGATCCCTGTGGGATGGATCCCTGTCCCTGTGGGGATGGATCCCTGTGGGATGGATCCCCGTGGGATGGATCCCTGTGGGGATGGATCCCTGTGGGATGGATCCCTGTCCCTGTGGGATGAATCCCTGTCCCTGCAGCCCCCAGAGGTTGCACAATTCTCTCCTGGGATAAACCCAGGTTTTCCACAAGGCAGTTCCAGGTGCTTTCGGACACTTTATTGGGCGACTTCAGAGGATAAAGAGAGCTAATTCCTCCACTAAAAATACTTTTAGCCTGCTCCTCTAGGCTCAGGCTTCCTTAGGTCTGTGTGTTTTTATCCCCTGAGAGCTGTGCTGAGGAACTGAGGGCGTGGGCAGCACCTGCCCTGTTCCTGGCAGGGCAGAGCCGTGGCTCCCAGCGAGGGTAACAGTTCCTGATGTGTGGAAGAAAACAGAGGCCGTGGCAATCAGAGCACAAGCAGCCAGCCAGAAACTCCTGGATCTGGTTTTCCTCCTTCTTTTTAACCTCTTAAAATTGAGTGTTAATCTCCCTTTCCCAAAAAGTTTGACTGACAGTGATTAAAAGCCCCTTTGGGCGAGGGCTGCCACCAGGGCTATTTACAGACACAGGGATATGAAGTGCCTGGTTCAGCTCTCCACACTAAATCAGGAATAGGAAAGGCAGCACCAAGAATCCTTGGGGAATCCCTGACTCTTTGTAGTTTTTATTCCTGTCCCTGTCAGCACGGGGCCATTCCACCCTCACTCTGTGCCAGTGGAGAGGAGGCTGCAAAGGTGCCAAGTGGGGCAGAGCAAGGCCTCTGATCTGGGAGGGCAGGGGTGCTCAGATGATGACACTTAACGAAAATAAAGCAAAAATGAAATTTAAACATCGGGAAAAAACCTCAGTGATGGTAAGATTAACTGCAGTATAACCTCCTACAGGAAGCAGCAAAAGGCAGAGCATTTTAATCTTTTAAAACAGGACTAAACATAGTTTTGGGTAACATATCACAGCACTGGAATAAATGACTGGAAGCTGGTGCAGCTGCTGGAGGCTCAGCCATAGCCCTGGGGTTCCTGGGGTGTTGTGGGGTTCCAAGGAGGGTTAGAGGGATTCTACCTGAGCTAATGCAGCAGCCATCGCCCAGGCACAGCAGGAGTGCTGCCAAAGCAGGGTGCAGCTCCTATGTGTAATCAGCATTAATTATCTATACATGTATGTGTCTGTCATCAGCTATATGTGTGTGTATATGTGCAGATAAATATTACACCGGGAGAGGTTATGACAGATGTTAAAAAAAAAATCATCCCTCTGCTGAGCCAGCCTCAGTCACTCTTTGAGCCGTTCCTTCCACTCTGAGTTGGTAAATCCCTGCTCAGAAGGGGACTGGGACCTCCCCCTGCTCCCTCCAGGCTGCTGGGGACAGGGACGGGCCTTGGCATGGTTGAGAATGAGCGGGGACGAGCGGGATGGGGCAGGGAGGGAGGGGATGCTCCTCACTCTGCCCCTCGCGGGTCCCCTGGCAAAGGGGGATGGCAATGCCCCCCTGGCAAAGGGGGATGGCAATGCCCCCCTGGCAAAGGGGGATGGCAGTGCCTCCCTGGCAAAGGGGGGTGGCAATGCCCCCCTGGCAAAGGGGGGTGGCAATGCCCCCCTGGCAAAGGGGGGTGGCAATGCCCCCCTGGCAAAGGGGGATGGCAATGCCCCCCTGGCAAAGGGGGATGGCAATGCCCCCCTGGCAAAGGGGGATGGCAATGCCCCCCTGGCAAAGGGGGATGGCAATGCCCCCCTGGCAATGCCACCCCAGCAGGGCACAGTGCAGGGAAGGGGAGCAGTTGTGTTTCAGGCCATGAATTCCCTTGAGGAATCCTTCCTGGGAAGGTGCCAGAGGAGGTGCCAGCACTGAGCTCAGGCTCAGTTTGAGGTACCTGGGTACCACACAGTGTTCTCAGTTTTTGGTTAGCTGTTAGTTCATGATGAGACTTTTCCCAAACTAGGGGTAGAACTGTGAGTAGAAAATGCTCTCTGTACCCACGTTAGCCAATGTTCCCAGTCCTGCTCCCCCTTCCCAGGCAGGTCCTGTGCTGGCCTGGAGCACTGAACTTGCTGACCTTGTGTATCCCCAAATCAATGCAGCCCAGGGGCCAGGGATGGGACAGCTGGAGCCCTCAGCCTGTGGAAAAGCCAAACACCTCTCTGTCCATGCGAGATATTTGGCTCTGGGGTTAATTATTCTCAAGTATAAATCCAGACATTATTTGGCTACTATTTACAACCGGTTACACGTCCAGTGCCAGCAAAGGAATTTCTCTACAGGAACCAAAAGTAAAAAGTAAAAAGCATGGGCATACATTACAAGGAACCTCTGGTAGACTCAGGAACGCTCAATACTGTTGAGTTCAGTGCTTTCATTCTTTGCCATTTGTGTGCACAGTATTAAAAAAGAATCCTACTTTTTTTTTCCTTTTTAAAAATACAGAACTGTAGTCTAGTCACACTCTTACAAGTAAGTGATAACAAAAATAGAAAGCAGATACCCAGGTGGGACTAAAACTCTACTAAAGCCTGTCTTCTTTTTTTTTGTTGTTGTTTTTGTTTTTCTCCACAAATATGTTTCCACAGACAATAATTAGCAGACAAACACAGTTTGCAATTGCACTGTATTGACCTGAAAGGCGGGTACAAAATATCCTAAACTGGGGATGGCATCCGGGGAGGGAGGTGTGTGTGTGGGTGTGCGTGTGCAGGGGGCTGGCACAGCTGGCACGGCCGTGCCCTCTGTGGCTCTGCCCACTCACACTCACACACACAGCCCTGCAGGGGCTGCTGTGACGGGTGGCTTCTTTTCTCTAAATCTTTTCCTATAAAAGAAAAAAAAAAACAGTGAAATTTTGGTTGGTTTAAAGGACCTGCTCCATGAAGAAAAAAAAAAGAAAAAAGTCACAAAATCTATTGTTTGTCACCTTTTCAGTCATTTCCTCGTGAATAAATATTATCCATTAAAAACCTTTAAAAAGGTGCTGCGATACACAGTGTTAGATTCCGTTCTCTGCAGTGCTCTGCCGCCGGGCCGGCTGCTGCTGCTGCTGCTGCTGCTGCTGCTGCTGCTCCAGCTGTGCGGCGCTGTCGGGCCGTGCGGGGCACAGCTGGCCGGGCACAGCTGGCCGGGCCATGTGGGGCACAGCTGGCCGGGCACAGCCGGCTGGGGCACAGCTGGCACAGCTGGCCAGGCCGTGTGGGGCACAGCTGGCAGGGCAGAGCTGGCCGGGCACAGCTGTTGGGTCGTGCAGGGCACAGCTGGCCGGGGCACAACTGGCCGTGCACAGCTGGCTCTGCCCGCGGGTCTCTGCTCCTCCTGCAGCCCTTCCTCGCTGTCCGGTGCCCAGCTCTGCCCGGTGCCCGGTCCTGCCCGGTGCTCAGCTCTGCCCGGTCCTGCCCAGCGCTCGGTGCCCAGCTCTGCCCGGTGCCCGGTCCTGCCCGGCTCTCGGTGCCCGGCGCTCGGTGCCCGGCGGAACGCGGAGCTCGGGGCTGCCCCGCTCCGGCGCCGGGCCGGGCTCACAAGGCGGAGACCTTGACGATGTTGGGAACGTTCGTGGCGGGCCCGGGGCTGCCCGGGCCGGGTCTGCTCTCGCCCTCGGGCGTCAGCGCCGGCGGCGTGGGGATGCTGATGATGGCCGTGGTGATCTGCCCGGCCTTGCAGTTCGGCCTCAGCCCGTCGTCCGACTTCATGTTGAGGCTGGAGCGACTGGAAAACAAATTTAGTGCTCGGCTTGTTCCTCAGAATGAGGCACTAGAAAGGATGGGGACGGTCGTGGTTCTTAATCAGGATCTTATTCGGCTGAAATATTCAAAGCCTCCATTTAAACATCCCCCGTTCCTGCAAGGCACCATTTATGTCTACACAGATTACACCGAGCTCCGGTAATGTTCCCCCTGGTTAGGAGACAGCTCCTCACAGGGCAAATTGCTCTGTTTCCATTTCCTTCTTGCATAATTCTAAATACCCTGGCTTGTGTAGTGCATCTTTTCAGAGCACAGGTAGTTCTTTCTGAGAAAGATGTTGCCTTTCTTGCATTTCAAATACCTCTTTCATATTCGCCGTCCCTTGATCTTTTCTATTTTATTTCTCTCTGCAGTAGTTTCAAGGATGTGACAGCTGGAAGCATTCTTATTAGATCTGCATCAATTGCATCCTATAATTAATTACAGGGGGAAAATGATAGGTTGATTTCTGTGCATCTGCACAGCTACAGGAGTCTGCTATTAGCAGCCCAACGTGCTCATTTCCACACCAGGCCTGTCCTTTCAGGATGGAAAGCTCCGGGTCAGGAGCTGCTGCTGCTCCCCGGGGGGACTCACCAGGGACGGTTTGTGATGCCCCAAACACCCAGGAACAGATCCCAGCGATGCCTCCAGCGGGGCAGCCCCAGGGCCTGGTGCTGTGCCAGGGGTATCCAGCACACCCGGCTGGTCCATTCCACACAAAAAACAACTGAGAAGCTTTTTTACCTCTCTCATCCTTGCCCAGTTTGGTAAGCAAGTGAAATAAGTGTTGACATTTAAAATATCACCGGTGTCTGATTTAGCAGCCAGAACAGTTGACATTCCCTGAATTACTGCTTCAGGTGCTGGTTGAAAACATTGTCATATTGAAACTGGGATAGCTGGAGGCTTGTTTTGTGCTTACTCATTCATAATTCATGCTCTGAAATGCCCTTCTGGCACCAAGTAATCACTTGCTGCCCTGAAGGCAGCTTTGTTTGGTTTGTACATCCCTTTGATAGGAGTGGGAGAAGAGGAATGGGACATTCAAAACCAGCCCTGGTGCACAAAAAACGTAATGGGCTGAGGGGGATTTAGGAAATAATTTAATATTTGCAGGAATTATATGGTGAATAAATGATTCTTTTTCAGCAACTTATGTGTAAAATGAAATTTTAACCATTTTCTATTAAGGGACACTTCACCTGTGTCCTTTATGGCTTTTTAGGTCACAGCTACTAAGGCACCATTGTGAAATTCCTCTTATTTGCTTCCCAGTGATGCCTAGAGTGGCAATTGAGGCTTTTGGACAGTGGAAATCAGTGGAGTGTCCCTTGGGACCACCTCAGCCCTCCAGGATGCCGCTGGCCCGATGGTTTTGCCAAGTGCCCGTTCCCTGGGGAACCTGTTCAGTCCCTGCCACCCTCTGGGGGCAGAGCCTTTCCTGGCATCCACCCTCCAGGCTGCCCTGGGGCAGCTTTAACCGCTCCTCCCTTGCCAGGACCGCCAGGAGCCGCCTCCCTTGGGTCAGCACCTGCGGGCAGACGAGCAGGATGCCACCAAACCCCTGCCCCTGGCTGGAGAACAGCCCCGCAGCTGGGCACAGCTGGGCACAGCTGGGCACAGTCCTGCCAGCCCCACAGCTGGAGAACAGCCCCGCAGCTGGGCACAGCTGGGCACAGTCCTGCCAGCCCCGCAGCTGGAGAACAGCCCCGCAGCTGGGCACAGCTGGGCACAGTCCTGCCAGCCCCGCAGCTGGAGAACAGCCTTACAGCTGGGCACAGCCCCAGACTGGGCACAGCTGGGCACGGCCCTGCCGCTCTGCAGCTGGAGAACAGCCCTGTGCCACTGGGCAAAGCTGGGCACATCCCTGCCACCCTGCCATCCCCACCCTGCCATCCCCACCCTGCCATCCCCACCCTGCCATGCCCCGGTACCTGGCGGTGAGGGAGGGCTGCTCGCTGCCCGGGATGTGGATGGTGCTGAGCTCCTGCCAGCCCCACAGCTGGGCACAGCCCTGCCAGCCCCACCCTGGGCACAGCCCTGCCATCCCCACCCTGCCATGCCCCGGTACCTGGCGGTGAGGGAGGGCTGCTCGCTGCCCGGGATGTGGATGGTGCTGAGCTCCTGCATGCTCCGCAGCCGCGTGGCGGGCACGCTGCAGTTGGGCAGCGCCGCGCTGCGCTTGTGGCGCCGCGAGCAGCAGGACGCGCCCAGCCCCGCCTGGCTGGACACGGACGGGCTCCGCGACGAGGGGTAGTTCTGCAGAGAGCTCTCCATGCAGTTCTGCTCGAACAGCTGCTCGTCGATGAACTCGTGGTTCTGCGGGGAGAGCGGAGCGGTCACTGCCGGGGCGGCGGCCCTGCCCTGCTGCGGGAGGCGCTGCGGTGCCTGCAGGGCTGCGCTGGGCAGGGCACAACTGCCAAGCTGGACAGGGCACTGCTGCCAGGCGGCACTGGGCAGGGCACAACTGCCAGGCTGCACTGGGCACTGCTGCAGGGCTGCGCTGGGCAGGGCACAACTGCCAAGCTGGACAGGGCACTGCTGCCAGGCGGCACTGGGCAGGGCACAACTGCCAGGCTGCACTGGGCACAACTGCCAGGCTGGGCAGGGCACAACTGCCAGGCTGCGCTGGGCACTCCCCAAGGACAAGATCTGCCCTGGCTGCAGCCTGGGACACCCTGCCCTGCCCTGCCCTGCCCTGCCCTGCCCTGCCCTGCCCTGCCCGCAGGGAAATGGGAGCAGCTGTGGCAGTGACAGGCGTGAGGCCATCACAGCTCGCACAGCCTGACACGGTCACTCTGCGGGCTCTGGATTTCTCTTCATGTTTTGCTGCACTCCAGAATGGCCTCAAAAGCCTGGAGTGCCACGCGGTTATGAAAGCCAAAAGGAGCTCGTGCTCCTTTTCTTCTGCCTGGGGGCAGGACTGGATTTCCTTTGGGTGATCACCTGGCCAGAGAACTCAATGCTTGCATTGGCTGGCGGGCTCAAAGCGTCCCTGCAGTGCCCGAGCTGGGGGCAATAAACACTGCAGTGAAGGGGGAGAGGAAACTCAGGAAGCTGAATCTGTAAAGAGCTTTTGTGGTAAGGAAGGAGAAATCCTGAAAGAAAGAACTCCCGTGTGTGGCTAAGAACACCCAGGTGGAGGGAACAGACCTCATCCAGTCCCTGTCGGCTGCAGAAACGATGGGAAACAAAAGCAACCATGCTGAGGGCAGCCACCAGAGCCACTGGGCCCATCACAACTCCCACAGGGAACAGCAGCACGGGAAAGCCAAAGGGAGCCACGAGCACAAACGCCCAGGACAGGAGCAGGAGGAGAAGGAAGCAAACACTGTCCAGACACGTCACAGAGACCACAGAGAAAACAGATTAAATACCTTGATGGTGGAAGTTCGTACAGATAACAGGGGATCATCCACAAGATAGGACAATCCCTACGGGACAACATGCCAACAGAAGATAAAAACACAGTTCATTGTCCATTCCAGCGCCCACAAGTTTAGTCCCAGCACTGCATCTCTGGCCTCAGCATTCCAGCTCAAGTTTGAATGGGCAACAGAACCTCCTCTCAGGCCCTCAACCACAACCCTTCTGCCAAGTCAGCTTCTGAGTGCTCTGCTGATGGGAACAGAGCAGAACAGAACAGTTTTATTGCTGTGGTCCTTTGAGAGCCAAAGGCACACAAGGTCTGTGATGCCCAGGGCACAGCCTGGGGTTGCTTTGCTGTGAGTCACCAGTGGGGTTTGATCAAACTCTGTGAAAGCACAGCAGAAGGGTTTGGGTTGAAGGGCTGGGCTCAGGGCACTCAGCACTTGGAGAAAACACAGAATGTGAATGTCCAGAGCTGGAACGGGAGGGAAAAAACCTCCCTTTGTTTGAGCCAGCTCCGTCTGCTGTGGGAGCACGACAAAGCAATCTCTGTGGTGGCAGCTCCAAGCACTCCAGGGTCACTTTGTCATCTGACACAGCAGATCTGGGGCCATTCACAGCCACTCAGCTGGAAGTGTGTGCCAGTGGCAGCCCAGAGAGCAGCCAATGAATAATGGACTCAGGATCCTCTGCCTGCCTTCAGGAGGGTGCATTGCCCATTGAAACAAGCTCGCAACCATGGCACATTCCTCATTCCATTCCTGCAACTTGCTCACAAAATGACTCTTCAGTGTTTAAAAATGCTTTTACTGCAATTTAAATTTCCTGTTGCACAGTGTTCTAATGGATTACGTGGAGTACAGGATCTGCACACGAACCCATTGAACCCTCTGGCCTGATAATTCCAGAGCAGGATCCAAAGCTGCTCTCTGACTTGGTGCTGCACCATGGCAATACCTGGCTGAAAAACGGGAGGGAAAACCCTTTGTGCAGATTCTCCTTCTGAGATTTAATCCAAATTCGAGTATCACTGTTACTGCCATTGTTTGCTGAAAATTTGGAACATTTTCAGTCCCTGCCACTCATTGTCTATTATGTCTATTATGGTACCACACCCACTAATTAGAGCACCACACGGCTAATTAGGGCACACTTTGGTTCCTTCAGCTGGGGAGTGATGCTCACCTGCCCCTGCACAGGTCAGAATCTCCGTGAGCCCATCCAGGACAGGGCTCAGCTTCCCTCTGTTTCAGCCCCTCTGCCCAAAGTGGGGCTGAGAAATTCGGGTTTGGGCTCTGAGGGGTTTGGGCAGAAAGTTCTGAACTGAAGAGTCAGGTTGTGAAATATCTGCTGTTAATGTAACATTGAAATAAAGGATGAGTTGTGTGAAACAGATTCAGGAGCCATGGACACAGAATCAGTCCCTGCCCTCGCCCGGAGCTCCCTGGGCTCAGGGCTCTGTCATTGTCCCCAGCTCCCTCCCAGTGCTGCTTTTCCAGCACCAGCCCAACCATGGGAGTGGAGGTGATTTGTCTAAAAGTCAGAAATCAAAAGTACACTCGATGATGGATGCAGATAGGAAAAGGCATGAATATTTCAAGTGGTAACCTCTCTCCATTCTCCCTAGAATGAATCATGGTATAGATAATGTGTTCCTTTACTGCAGAACCTTTTCTATAAACCTGGAAGCAAAACATCTGTATCAAACAAATATCTGAAATGTTCCCAAAGCTTCTGCACACACAATCAGTCACTAAGGCAAAATAAAACTCATTCCAGCACCTTGCAGGGTGCGAACAGAACGGCCATGCTGTAAAACTGCCTGTGGGCTGAACCAGCTGGCCCTGCAGAGATGAGCAGAGCTGTGTGCAGCCATTACAGCCCGGGGCAGGCTCATCCTCTCCGGGCCATCCCGGGGCTCAAGGTTCTCTTTCCCAGCCCTGGGCACTGGTGCCAGGCTGTGCCCGGGGTGCCAGCAGCACCCTCCTGCCAAGGCAGCAGAGCTGTGCCTGGTGCTGCTCAGCCCCACTGCAGGGTGGGATGTGTGGAAATGCCCTTGGGGTCTCTCAGGAGCACTGAAAAAATGAAACTTCTCATTGTGACACCTCCCTGAGCCCCGGCTGGCATCGATGTGTGCCAGAGGCTGAGCAGCTGCTGCTGGCTCTGTGCAGGGAGGGACAGCACTGATCCCATCTTGTCCCTCTGCAAGGAATTCCTGCTCTCATTGCACAGACCATGAGGCAAAAGTGCTTTTCACCCACTGCAGACTGTTCTGGGGAGCCCAGGAGGGATGCCAGCCCCAGGGGGATGTGCCAGGGGAGCCCAGGAGGGGTGACAGCCCCAGGGGGATGTGCCAGGGGATGTGCCAGGGGTGCCCAGGATGGGTGCCAGCCCCGGGGATGTGCCGGGGTGCCCGGGATGGGTCCCAGCCCCAGAGGGATGTGCCAGGGGTGCCCAGGATGGGTCCCAGCCCCAGGGGGATGTTCTGGGGTTCCCAGGGTGGGTGCCAGCCCCAGAGGGATGTGCCAGGGGTGCCCAGGGTGGGTGCCAGCCCCGGGGATGTGCCAGGGGATGTGCCAGGGGTGCCCAGGGTGGGTGCCAGCCCCGGGGATGTGCCCGGGTCCCTCAGAGCCCCCCGGTACAGCCTCCCCAGCCCGCGGGGCCGTGCCCCGTGCCGGTACTCACAGTTGTTTTCTCCAGGCAGTGCAGCAGATGGTGGTGTTGGCTCTCGATTAAGGAGGTGCCTTTAGTCATGTGCTGCTCCTCCTCGGTGGATCCCTGCGCGGGCACGGAAAGAGGAGGGAACAAAAGCCCAACAGGTGAAAACCGGGGAGAGCAAGCAGAGCCAGCGGGGCTCAGGACGATTCCAGCGCTGCCGCTCCCAGGTCCTCTCCTGACCCTCAGGAGATTCCTTCAGGTTTTTATTTATGATTTCCCTTGTCCACAGAGGGAAAGAGGTGCACAAAGCACAGTCAGGTGCTCTAGGGTGTCTGCAGTGCCTCAGGACTGAGGGGGGCCTAAATCTGAGAGGAAAAATGGATGTGCATGGCTTGAATTGCTGCTCAGGACAGGGCAGAACATCCTGCCAGGACAGGGCTTGCTACCCTCCAGGGCATCCAGTTCAGCCCTGGTGAAAGCATTGCAGACAAACACAGCCAGTGTTAAACATGGTTAAACACTGTGAAATACTGTGAAACACTGTGAAACACTGTGAAATACTGTGAAATACTGTTCAATGCTGTCCAACACTGTTCAATACTGTTCAACACTGTTCAGTACTGTTCAATACCATTCAATACCATTCAATACTGTTCAACACTGTTCAATACCATTCAATACTGTTCAATACCATTCAATACTGTTCAATACCATTCAATACCATTCAATACTGTTCAATACCATTCAATACTGTTCAATACCATTCAATACTGTTCAATACTGTTCAATACCATTCAATACCATTCAATACTGTTCAATACTGTTCAATACCATTCAATACTGTTCAATACCATTCAATACCATTCAATACTGTTCAATACCATTCAATACTGTTCAATACTGTTCAATACCATTCAATACTGTTCAATACTGTTCAATACCATTCAATACTGTTCAATACTGTTCAATACCATTCAATACCATTCAATACCATTCAATACCATTCAATACCATTCAATACCATTCAATACCATTCAATACCATTCAATACTGTTCAATACCATTCAATACTGTTCAATACTGTTCAATCCCATTCAATACTGTTCAATACCATTCAACACTGTTCAATACCATTCAATACTGTTCAATACCATTCAATACTGTTCAATACCATTCAATACCATTCAATACCATTCAATACTGTTCAATACCATTCAATACTGTTCAATACCATTCAATACCATTCAACACTGTTCAGTGCTGTGCCCACTGCTGCCCTGCTCTCGGTGCCACTCTCACTGATGCTGTGCTCCCCATCTGCAGCAATAACTGGCAGTGACAGAGCCAGAGCACAGCTGGAGTGGCACGCTGAGGAATCTGACTTCCTGAACACAGAATTAACAGACTCCTCTGGGAATGCAGCTTAGGCAGGTTATGGATTTTTTGTTGCTGTTGTTTTGGAAGATGAACATTCCCAGATGTATTTTTAGAAGTGGCCTAAAAAAAAATAAACCAGTTCCATTTTTCTTATTAACAATGCTCCTGATGAGGTAACAGATCCAGCAGGCCCTGCTGGCTCCTGCTGGGATGTCTGACTCCACTGGAGCCTGGCCTGGAACGTTCCCCAGGGAGCTCCTCGGGAGCCCTAAAGCTGAGATGATGCTGCTCTAAAGCACTGGGAGCAGAGGGAGGAAGAGCACATATTGCAAACACGATCTTTTGATGAGGATGTGCCTGGGAGAAAACCAAAATGGGACCTGAAAGCCAAGGCAGAGCTCGCCCAGCTGTGGCAGCGAAGTTCCCGTTCCAATACCATAAATCTTCTTCTGTGTTGAATATTCCAATTCTCACCAACCAATCTGGTACAATACACAAATCCTATAGCATTTCCATACAGCCTATAAGAATCATTACATTACCACACTGTGTTACATGTTAAACCCTAAAAACTTCAGCTGGCCATGCCATTGTTTTCCAGTTGTTCAGTAACTGAGGGATCTCAAAACTTGCTTTCATTTCAATCTCGCTTATAGTTCCTATATTCTCAAAATCTTTTGCCAGACAATCATATTGATAAGGCTTTCCTGTTTCATCTTCCCCAGCCGGCTCGGGGGTGGCAGTGCAAGGAGGGAGCCGAGGCTCTGGGGCTGCCCCCTCTGCCACCCGAGCAGGAGCCCCAGGGCACCCAGGTGGGAAATGGCCCCAGATGTGCAGGGCTGCTGGCCAGGGCCGTCCCAGGCATTTTCGGGAGCAGGGCTGAGGGAAGGGATCCTGCAGAGCTGGGCTCTGCGCCCTGGGCTGAGCAGGCAAACAAAATCTGGGTCTGCAGCAGAGGAGTTTGGCTGCAGTGGAGAGAGCTGAGCTCCCTGAGCAGGGATGCCAGGTTGGCAGGGCTTTGGTGCCAGCCACATCCCATTTGCTCTTGGAAGGCATTCAGGGAGCTGCTGGGTGCTGGGGGAGGCTGCAGCACGCTGTGGTGTCAGCTCTGAAACCCCAAATCCTTCCCCTTTACCTCAATGTTAGTGCTGCACCAGCGGCCCTGGTGAGCTGGTCCAGGGGCTGGGCTGGCCCTGCCCTGCCTTATCTGGGCTTGAGAAAAGGCAGCAGAGCTGCCAGCCTGCTGCTCCCGGGGCACTCGCCTCCTGGCACTGCAGCTAAAAGGGAATTTCAGCTGTACAAGGAGATTAGTGCTAAGAGGATATGTAGGCTGCTTCCATGGGAAGGATCTCACCATCCCTCGAGCACTTTTGACATAAAGCCCACTAAAAAAACCTCTAAATGAGAAGAAAACAGTCTGAGTGCTTCGTGTCTAGATGGCAAATGCCACAAATCCACACGTTGGTGGAGCACGAGCTGGGAGCTGATCTCCTTCCTGCTGCTGTCCTTGGCTGCATCCTTCCCTTCCCTCTGCTGGGGGCTCCGGGCTGGGGACCCCCGGGGCCCCCCAGCTCCTCAGGGAGCTCGTCCTGCTCCTGTCCCCAGGGCACAAAGCAGGGCTGTGTCCCAGGGAGAGGGAAATTGAGGATTACTGCCAGGGGAGGCTGCACAGATCAGTCCTAGCTGGCTCTGGGGCTCAGTCATCCTTCATCTCTCTGTCTTTGCTCCCCACGTGCACGACAGGCTGATTTATTGGAAATGGAATCCATGAAATGTGCTAATACCTGCTCTGGTGTTGATCAGGCTTAATGTAATCACCTCCTCTCGTGTCTGCTGCTTCTGCTGAGCAATCTGAGCACTTAAAACTTTCCTGAGCAGCCAGAGGCCTCTGGAGGCCTTTAAAAATAAACCCAGCACAGGCAGCCTGAGCCAGGAGCTCGGGGAGCCTTCCCTGCCCTGCAGTGCAGCAGCTGGGCCCCAGCTGTGCCTGCACCCCGAGTGTGACACTGAGTGTGACACTGAGTGTGACCCTGAGTGTGACACTGAGTGTGACCCTGAGTGTGTGACCCTCAGTGTGACCCTGAGTGTGACCCTGAGTGTGACACTGAGTGTGGCCCTGAGTGTGACACTGAGTGTGACCCTGAGTGTGTGACCCTGAGTGTGACCCTGAGTGTGACACTGAGTGTGTGACCCTGAGTGTGACACTGAGTGTGACCCTGAGTGTGTGACCCTGAGTGTGACCCCGAGTGTGTGACCCTGAGTGTGATACTGAGTGTGGCCCTGAGTGTGACACTGAGTGTGACCCTGAGTGTGACCCTGAGTGTGACCCTGAGTGTGTGACACTGAGTGTGACCCTGAGTGTGTGACCCTGAGTGTGACCCTGTGACCCTGAGTGTGACACTGAGTGTGTGACCCTGAGTGTGACACTGAGTGTGACCCTGAGTGTGTGACCCTGAGTGTGACCCTGAGTGTGACCCTGAGTGTGACCCTGAGTGTGACACTGAGTGTGACCCTGAGTGTGTGACCCCGAGTGTGACCCTGAGTGTGACACTGAGTGTGACCCTGAGTGTGACACTGAGTGTGACCCTGAGTGTGACCCTGTGACCCTGGGTGTGACCCTGAGTGTGTGACCCTGAGTGTGACACTGAGTGTGTGACACTGAGTGTGACCCTGAGTGTGACACTGAGTGTGTGACACTGAGTGTGACCCCAAGTATGACAGTGAGTGCCAGGCTGGGGATGAGGGGGAGCTGAGAGCCAGGGAGGGGCTGGCAGGGACAGGGCAGGGGCAGGGTCAGGAACAGGGGCAGGGTCAGGAACAGGGGCAGGGGCAGGAACAGGGGCAGGGGCAGGAACAGGGTCAGGAACAGGGTCAGCAGCAGGAACAGGGTCAGCAGCAGGGTCAGGAGCAGGAACAGGGTCAGGAGCAGGGTCAGCAGCAGCAGGGGCAGGGTGCGTGCACTCACCGGCAGCTCCAGCCCCTCGTTGAGCAGCCCGTTGCGCTTGCTGTGCAGGTAGGCGTTGGAGCTGCCCGTCTTGGCCACGCGGATCCGCGCCAGGCGCGCCTTCTGTGGGGGACACAGAGATCGTGGGGTCAGCGACAGGGATTGAGGGGTCAGGGACAGTAACAGGGGGTCAGGGACAGAGACAGGGCGTCAGTGTCACTGGGGTTAGGGCAGGGACACACTGGGGTTAGGGCTGGGACACACTGGGGTTAGGGCTGGGACACACTGGGGTTAGGGCTGGGACACACTGGGGTTAGGGCTCTGCACGGGCTCTGCACGGGCTCTGCACATGAGGTGCCCCCATTTCTCACATTATCCCCCCCGGGCCCTCCAAGCCCCTCTCTGTGCCCCCGCTCTGTCCTTGTCCCCTGCTCTGTCCTTGTCCCCTGCTCTGCTGGGGCTGCAGCACGGGGACAAAGGGCCCTGCAGTGGCACTGCTGCCCCATCAGCTGCGGCATCTGATCAAATACCTGTCCAAAAATACACAGCTCCAGGGGACAGGACAGATGATAAAAGCAGTCCAGAATAATGCCAACGAGAAAAACCAAGACCTTACCTCTTCCTTTATGGTTATTTCTAATAATTCTTTTTAGCATTTTCGTTTTTCTTTTCAATTGCTGCCTGCTTCTCTGTCGAGTGATTTACCTTTTTTCTTTTCTACTGTTAATTTATGACTCAAACGCCATTAAAAGTAAATACATTAAATAGCTGCAGCTATTAAAAAATAATTACATTGTGCTGTAGTTTAAAATGCTGCATAATCCCTTAAATAACATGGAGCTCGTGATTTTCCCCTCTAATTAGAGGTGCTAATGGGTAAACGCTGTAGGAAGGGGAAAGGCAGGAGGCAAAAATCTGCAGTGGGTCCAGAGAGTGGAGCCGTTTCAGGGGCTCTGTCCCTGTCCAGGTGTGAGCCACTCTGCCCTCAGTGCTGGCAATATTTGCAGTATTTGTTTAAGCTCAGGACCCTGTGCCCCTGCAGACAATTGCTCAGGCAGAGACAGCCACGGGCAAAGCTGGCAGCTGTAATTGGGTGACACAGACTGTGACCAGGCTGAGAAATAGATCTTCTTTGAACCCCCCAAAACGGGGACACCTGAAATTGCCTTTGTTTTCTACACCTCACCCAGATTTCCCTGGCCCATTTTAACGCTGAGCTCCTGATCAGGGTGAGATCAGTGAGGTCTCTGTGCTGGGCCAAGGAACTGCCTGGGACAGGGCAGAGCTGAGAGTACAATGGAAATAAACTGGATCCTCACTTCTTCTGAACCTTTCCCAGGCTGCTGGGCTGCTCCAGGCCCTGGGAAGGACTGGCCTGGGCTGTGACCTGGCACAGGGTCCTGGGGACAGCTGCTGTGGGATGGGGACAGTGGGGGAGAGCTGGGATAGACCCTGAGCAATATTTCCATTTCCAGGGCACGGCATTGTCCCCTGTCCTGATAACTACACTGCCATGGAATGGCTCCCTCCAAACACAGGGTGTGCCTCTGTGTGTGTGTTCTTCCATCCCACAGGGATCTCTCCCCTGACAGGAGTGGATTTTGGGTGCAGTGCTGATTTTCCAGGGATGCTCTGATGGTACCAGCACGGTTCCCATTTCTCTCTGTGCCTGATAAACATCAGCTCCTTTGCTGGAGGAGTTCAGTGCCCAGCTCCCCTCACCTGCAGCAGGGAAGGTTCATCCTCATCTCCAGTTCAGTCAATTGTTACAGTGGACTCAGTCTCAGGCTGTTGTAATGAACATCATTCCCTTTGCCTCCAGGCTAGCAGGGGATCAAATATTAATAGCTGTACTGCATGTGGAGTGGAGATGGTTCCGAGGTCTGCTCCCTTTTCCTTTTGAAACAGGGCCACTTGCTATCTAAATAATTAAGCCCCACAGCTTTTGTAGTTTAGAACAGACGTTGTTATTTTAAAAAATGTCAGTGGGGCAGGACAGAAGTTAATCCAGCTCTCCTGCACAAAGGGTGGGCTGGGATTGTCTCAGCACCCAACTCCGGTCCCCATCGTGATTAAATTTGGTAGATATCTTGATTAACTCAGCTAGAGAAGTTAATTAAAATCGGTGCCTAAAATTGGTTTGGCCCTCCAGACAGTTTCCTCCATTGGACTAGAAACAACTTTAAAACAGGAGCTCAGGTTTTTCTGTGAGTGTGCAAATGTGAATTTTCTGTGAGTGTCTCTGCCGGGTGGCACAAGCTCTGGTGGCTTTGGGTCCCTGTCCTGTGTCCCTGTGGGCTCTGACAGCACAGAAGGGTTTAAGATCCTCCAAATTCTGCCTGTTTGTGCCACATGTGGGCAGGTTTTTGCCATCCCTGTCCTGCAGAGCTCCTGGCAGGCAGGGGCAGGTCTGTGGTTCTCTGCTGCAAACATCATTTTGGGGGCAATGGTTGTCTTTGCATCTTCTGCCCCAAAAGTGCCAGACTAAAGGTCACCAGGGCCGGGCCTGAGCTCACAGTTACTGAAATAACCCCTGCACAGGAGGCTAAAAAAGGAAAAGCAAACGGCACACTGTGTCTGCATGGAGATGGGAGAGGAGTTGCTAGGAAACCACAGGATCTCAAAATGCATATGACCTAATCTGGAAGATAATTTCTATGATGAAAATAATAATACTAATGACAGCCACTTACAGGTTCGAATGATTAATTTGGTTATCTGGGAGCCCACGTGTTCCTCAGAGCAGGGTGCAAGGCTGGGCTCAGGAACTTGGGGCTCTGCTGCTTTTGGGGCTCAGAATCAGCAGCAGGGCAGGGAACACCTGCACAGGTGGGGAGGGTGCAGCACCCTGGGGTCTGGCACAGGAGAGGGAAGAGCCTGAATTCATCCTGCTGCTGTTTGGAGAAGTGCAGGAGCAGGAGCTGCTGGCTGGCAGAAATGCTTACCAGATGGCAGGCTCAGGAAACAGCTAATTATTATTTATTAATGATTTTCATCCAGTTCTTATGGAGATACCGCTCACTCTTGATTTATGTGGGGTAAAAACTATTAAGCTACAAGCCATGACACGATTCCACATTAGCCAGACAGCTCCAGCTTTGCAATCTCCTGTCCTGAGCGAGCAGGGAGTGCAGCAGCCCTGCAGCCCCTCTGCCTCTGGGCTCTGGGGCTGCTCCAGCATCCTCACCCTCAGGATGGGGCTGGGAAGGACCCCTGGACTCAAATCAGAGCTCAGCTGGGCTGGCTGTGCAGAGCCACCTCCACCCATGTGCAGGTGGGCTTGGAACAGCTCCAAACCTGCACACCTGGGGGATTTACAAATTAATGAGATCCCAAACCTGCACACCTGGGGGGATTTACACATCAATGAGATCCCAAACCTGCACACCTGGGGGTATTTACAAATTAATGAGGTCCCCAAACCTGCACACCTGGGGGGATTTACACATTAATGAGGTCTCCACCCATGTCCAGGTGTTTTGGGTCTCTCCAAACCTGCACACCTGAGGGGATTTACACATCAATGAGATCCCCAAACCTGCACAGCTGGGGGGATTTACACATTAACGAGGTCCCCAAACCTGCACACCTGAAGGTATTTATATATTAATGAGGTCTCCAAACCTGCACACCTGGGGGGATTTATACATCAATGAGATCCCCAAACCTGCACACCTGGGGGTATTTACAAATTAACGAGGGCTCCACCCATGTCCAGGTGGGTTTGGAGCTGTTCCACACCCTGCACACCTGAAGGTATTTATAAATTAACGAGGTCTCCACACCCTGCACACCTGAGGGTATTTATACATTAATGAGGTCTCCAGACCCTGTACACCTGAAGGTATTTAGCCATTAATGAGATCTCCACCCATGCCCAGGTGTTTTGGGTCTCTCCAAACCTGCACACCTGAGGGTACTTATATATTAACGAGGTCTCCAGAGCCAGCACACCTGAGGGTATTTATCCATTAACGAGGTCTCCACCCATGTCCAGGTGGTTTTACCAGGTGGTTTTGGGTCTCTCCAGACCCAGCACACCTGAAGGTATTTATCCATTAATGAGGTCTCCAAACCTGCACACCTGAAGGTATTTAGCCATTAACGAGGTCTCCACCCATGCCCAGGTGGTTTTACCGGGTGGTTTTGGGTCTCTCCAGACCCTGCACACCTGAGGTGCTCACACCTGAATCAGCTCCCTCAGAGCTGTCCCTGTGACAGTCTCTGCAGTCCCTCCTCAGCCTCTCCTCCCATCAGGGCTGCTCTGTCCCATCTCCCTTTGCTGCTAAAACCACACCACGAGGTTTCCTGGCAGAAAGTGAAGCTACTCAAGGTAATTAACCACGTTTTTCGTGCTAATTCCTCAATAATTAACAGTTATAGTGTTATTGGTGGTTGGTGCAGTCAGTGAGCAGCACTGGGTGTTTAAGGCTGGGATGAAGCTGCTCTCCAAAGTCACCAGAGCAGTGCTTTGGATCTGGTTTTATGTCTCAAGGTGAAACATGAACTATTATTTACGGGATATGTGTTATTTTCTTGCTTTTGTCTGCCTCTGTTGGTTGTTGGGGGTTTGGATTTAAATCCTGGGTGGAAAGGACGTGGTTGGTTCTGGAAGGTGGAAAGGTGACGAGCAGGCAGCAGAGTTAAACAGAGCACAGACTGCTACAGCATCTAACAGGAACTTTTCCTCTCCTTTTCACCTCTCTGAGAAACAAAGTGTGCACATTCGGATTTCACCTCCTCTCAAACCTTTACATTAAACAGCTTTTGAGCCAAGTTCAACTATTCTGTCACTTTTGCTTTGGGGGAGATGTCACAGAGCTGCATATGGAAATGAGGGAGTGCAGAACTCATTATATTCCTATATAATTTGACAGAACCACTTGCAGTCAGACCTTGATCTTATTTTGGGCCTCTTCATTACTTTCCAGAGATGAAAGATCCCCCTCTCCTCCTCTGTGCCTCTCCTTTTAGTGCTACCTTACCCTTGGCACCATTAAAGCAACAGAACATCATTTCCAATGAACTTTATGGTTCAATCTCCTGCAGGGCTGGGGAACATCGTGTTCAGCTATTTCTGGAGCAGTGCTCAGAGCTGGGGTTCAGTGGGGCTGGGGTTCAGTGGGGCTGGGGTTCAGTGGGGCTGGGCTGTCCCAGGGCAATGTCCTGGTGGGCAGGGAGCTCTGAGGGTCCCTGTGCAGGGCTCGGGCAGCCCTGGGCACTGGGCACACTCCCTCCTGCTGAATCTCCTTTTTGTGCCTTGTCTCCTGCTGAATCTCCTTTTTGTGCCCTCTCTCCTGCTGGAATCTCCTTTTTGTGCCCTCTCTCCTGTTGGAATCTCCTTTTTGTGCCTTCTCTCCTGCTGGAACCTCCTTTTTGTGCCTTCTCTCCTGCTGGAATCTCCTTTTTGTGCCTTCTCTCCTGCTGGAATCTCCTTTTTGTGCCTTCTCTCCTGCTGGAATCTCCTTTTTGTGCCTTCTCTCCTGTTGGAATCTCCTTTTTGTGCCCTCTCTCCTGCTGGAATCTCCTTTTTGTGCCTCCTCACCTGGAGCCCCACGAGCTCTGGCTCAGGCTGGGTGAAGCTCTCACCCTATGGGATATTTGGTTCAGGAGTTGTTTGTTCTGGTTAGAAAGTCCCCTGTGATCCCAGCCAGTGCTGTGTGTGCCCATCCACCCAGCCAGGCCACAGCCACCCCTTGCTCTGTGGCAGGGCTCATTTAGGCACCATTTTCCCCTGGCTGGATTTTGTTTTACTCCATTCCTGCAGCTTGGCTGAACCTCAAAGCTTCCTCTCTGCTGAAGCTGCAGCTGAGTGACAAAACCTCCTCTCTCCCTTCTTGAAATAGAACAAAAGAAATTCCTACACACATCTTTAATAGTATGAATGCTGAACAGGTTTTTAGAGCTTGGGTCGGAATTGCTCCAAGGATGCTGTTCAAGAGGTGCCCAGTTGTAGTGGGAATAATCTGGAATCACTGGAATGGTTGTGGGGTGTAAACCAGGGTGTCAGAACTTGTCTAGAAACTTACTTATTTTTTAAAAAATCTCAAGAAAAGTCATGTTTTTCTGCATCATGGATAGGGATGCTGCTGTTCTGCACTAGTCCAAATGAGCCCCAGTGTCTCTGCAGGCCAAGTGTGATGAGCAGCTGTCTGCCTGTGATGGATCTGTCTGTCCTTCCTTATCTGCCTTTCCAGAGCTCCTTTGTGACACCTTTCACACTGCTCACACCCCCAATTAACAGCCATGAAGTGCTCAGGGCTGGAGGAATTAGCAGAGCTTGATCTGGTGTCACACGCCAGGTGCTGGCCCTGATGGATGAGCACTAATTAATCAATTAATTAATTAATTAATTAGCGGCGTGGAGCCCGTGGCAGCCCGGGGAAGGGGGAATGGCTCAGGTGGGGCTCTCACTGTGGACAGGGCCCTGCTGGCAGCAGCGAGGGCTGCCCCAGCCCCAGCCCCTGCTCCTGGGGACACCTCAGCCCCGACTGAGCAAAGCCTTTGCTGGCTGATGCTTTGATCCAGGACTCCCTGGCGAGCCCATTGCAGCCTGGGTTTGTTCTGACATCTGGGCTGGAGGGGCAGCACGAGCCTCTGCAGCTGCTCCAGCTGTGCCACAGAACAGGAACATCTGTCCAGGCTGCCCTGCCCTGGGCATGGGACAGGGAGCTGTGCTAGGGACACCCTGAGACACCATGGGAACTGAAAATAATCGGGGAGCAGCTCCTGGGTACGGGAAATAAACGGGGAGCAGCTCCTGGGTACTGGAAATAATCGGGGAGCAGCTCCTGGGTACTGAAAACAAACATGGAGCAGCTCCTGGGTACTGGAAATAAACACAGAGCAGCTCCTGAGTACTGAAAATAAACACAGAGCAGCTCCTGGGTACTGAAAATAATCGGGGAGCATCTCCTGGGTACTGGAAATAATCGGGGAGCAGCTCCTGGGTACTGGAAATAATCGGGGAGCAGCTCCTGGGTACTGAAAATAATCGGGGAGCAGCTCCTGGGTACTGAAAATAAACACAAGAGCAGCTCCTGGGTACTGAAATAATCGGGAGCAGCCTCTCTGGGTAGTGGAAATAAACGGGGAGCAGCTCCTGGGTATGGGAAACAAACGGGGAGCAGCTCCTGGATACGGGAAATAAACACAGAGCAGCTCCTGGGTACTGAAAATAAACGGGGAGCAGCTCCTGGGTACTGGAAATAATCGGGGAGCAGCTCCCGGGTACTGGAAATAATCGGGGAGCAGCTCCTGGGTACTGGAAACAAACACAGAGCAGCTCCTGGGTACTGGAAATAAACGGGGAGCAGCTCCTGGGTACTGAAAGCAAACACAGAGCAGCTCCTGGGTTCGTGTGCTGGGCGTTCCAGCTGGGCACTGGGCCACTGCTGACAGCAGCCTGGGATATTTGGATGCTCGGGCTTGCTTTGGAGCTGAACCCATGAACTGGAGCTCACTGATTTCAGCCCTTCCTCCCAGAGGAGGCAGCTCCTTGTCTCATGCAATTTGGGACTCAGGGAATTTGGAATAGCTGAGCTGATGGAAAATGTTATTTTGCTTTCCTCAATGATATGAAAGGAAAGAGGCAGGATTCCTGGTTGGCCAATTTGTTTGTTTGGGGTTTTTTTTCCCTGAACTCTATTAAGGGATGTGACAAACAGAGAAAGAGGTACCTAGCCCAGCAAAAATGAAATATCTTCTAAAAAAATGGTAAAAACCCTTTTTTTCCCCCCTGTCAAAGACTGTTAAATATCAACAACAACAAAAACATATTCCACACAGATTCCTTCTGGTTGAAAAAAACATGTTCTTTAAATGTCAGCCAGCTCCAGTTTTAACCTTATTGTTTCTCTCTCCCCCTAAGTTCCCAACCCCATCCCCTGCTGGCACTGACTCATGTTCTGATGCTGGGCCCTCCTCAGACACTCCAGTCACTCTCCCTGGCCATGCTCTGCAGCTCAGTACCCACCTCCAAAACTCAGGGTGTCAGCTGAGAACCAGAACCTTTCAAAGCTGCCCCTCCTGCTCTGCAGCAAATCAATGATTACAATGGCCTGGTTATTGACAGCCGTGTGGGCTGCCTGCCTTCCTCACGGGGAGGGGATGACACAGACCCAGACCCAGCCTCTCCCAGCACCACTCCCCTCCCTGAGCCCTGCTGCAGCTCCCGGGGGTCTGGGACGGGCTGTTCCTGCCTCCTCCTGAGGAACAATCAGAATGTGTGTCCCTGCTCGTCCTTCCTCTTGGCTGGAGCCCCTGGCAAGCATCTCCATAGTCACCCCTTCCCTGGCTGCCTGCGTGCACCATCTCCTCAGGGATGGGAGAGTCTCCCTCCATGTCCATGGAAGAATCTCCCTCCATGTCCATGGAAGAACCTCCTTCCATCCCTATGGAACAACCTCCTTCCTCCATCCCCATGGAAGAGCCTCCCTCCATGTCCATGGAAGAACCTCCTTCCCTCCATCCCCATGGCAGAGCTTCCCTCCATCCCCATGGAAGAACCTTCCTCCATCCCCATGGAAGAACCTCCTTCCCTCCATCCCCATGGGAGAGCCTCCCTGCATGCCTAAGGAAGAACCTTCCTCCATGCCCATGGAGGAAAAACTTCCTTCCATCCTCTTCCTCTCCCCCATGGAAGAGCCTCTCTCCATCCTCTCCCCCATGGAAGAGCCTCCCTCTCTCCCTCCATCCCTGCCTCCCTCCCTGCTGCTGGAGCTCTCGGTGATGGATCCTCCCCTCCATGCCTGGACAAGGTGTCCCTCCCCTGCCTCCCCGGGTTGTCCCCTCTGCTGCCCTGGCCCTGCTCAGCTCTCTGCTCCCTGTCACAGCTCACAGAGCTGCTCTGTCCTGCCGTCCTTGCCTTGCCCCTCTGTGCTTGGTCTCTCCTGAGGCTCCCAGCCCCGGAGGGAATGAGAGCCTGTCCCAAGGCCTGGGCAGTGCCCTGCGCGTCCTCAGGGAGCCAAAGGGCAGCGGACAATCAATGACATGAGCTGAGCACCCTGTGCTCGTCAAAGGCTGGAACCAAACCCTGCGGTCACCCAGGGTGTCGGCAGCCCCTGTGCAGCTGAGGCCGTGCCAATCCCGGGATTATCAGCTATCCCAGCACAAGGCTCATTTAGCAAATCTATTACAGGTAAATGTGCTAAAGCCGGGCTGGGCTGTTCCTTTCCCCACAGCGTTCCTGAGCGTTTCCATTTCCCTGGGCTCTGGGTTCCCCATTTGGTGAGGGGCTGCCCCTTGACCTTGGCTCTGCCCAGGGCTCAGATCCACAACAGCCCCGCTGAAATCCCCCCTCGGGGCTCCCCTGTGCCACCCCCAGCCCGGCCTGTCCCTGTCCCTGTGCTGGGGACACTGAGCTGTGCCCGGGACTGTGCCCACCCCTGTACACACCCTGCTCTGTGCCCGGGGCTGTGCCCACCCCTGTGCTGGGGACACTGATCTGTGCCCGGGGCTGTGCCCACCCCTCTGCAAACCCTGATCTGTGCCCGGGGCTGTGCCCACCCCTGTGCACACCCTGATCTGTGCCTGTGCTCACCCCTGTGCAGATTCCAAACCCTGATCTGTGCCCGGGGCTGTGCTCACCCCTCTGCAAACCCTGATCTATGCCTGGGGCTGTGCTCACCCTGATCTGTGCCCGGGGCTGTGCCCACCCCTGTGCTGGGGACACTGAGCTGTGCCCGGGGCTGTGCTCACCCCTGTGCTGGGGACACTGAGCTGTGCCTGTGCTCACCCCTGAGCAAACCCTGAGCTGTGCCCGGGGCTGTGCTCACCCCTGTGCTGGGGACACTGAGCTGTGCCTGTGCTCACCCCTGTGCACACCCTGATCTGTGCCTGTGCTCACTCCTGTGCAGATTCCAAGCCCTGCTCTGTGCTCGGGGCTGTGCTCACTCCTGTGCTGGGGACACTGAGCTGTGCCCGGGGTTGTGCTCACCCCTGTGCAGATTCCAAGCCCTGAGCTGTGCCCGGGGCTGTGCCCACCCCTCTGCACACCCTGATCTGTGCCTGTGCTCGCCCCTGTGCAGATTCCAAGCCCTGCTCCGCTCTCCCTCCCCGCTCCTGCCAAAGGAGCAGCATCCCGGCGCTCAGCAGCTGCCTCTGCCTTTCCTGCCGGGGTGGGCAGGTGGGAGGCGTTGTCCCTGTTGTCCCCCGCCCGGCTCCTCCTGCTGCGAGCTGAGCACAGAGGGGCTCCTCCAGCGCCATCTGAATTACAAAGTCATTCCATTGTCAAGCCTTTTAAGTGTCACATTCTCTGTTAAATGCGAGGCTGTGACATTCACTGAGGAACAGCATCGTTTCAAAGTCAGGGATGTCTATTCTTAGCACATCACTCAAAAAAAAAGAGGGGAAAAAAAAGTCGTTGGGGAAGGAAAAAAACACAACAGTTTTACCAAAATGAACCTTGTCACAAATGATCAATTCAGCTCCCAGTCACACTGACCTGCTCCTTGCTGCATGCCAGAGGACAGAATTTGATACCACAGCACAGTGAATTAAGATTTGCCAGATCTCCTGGTAATTAATTGTCTCACAGCACAGGTTTGGCAAAGAATAATTTATCTTTAGAGAGATTAGATCACTGGTAGCTGGGTTTTGTGTTTTACTGGGGTTTTTTCTTTTTAAGGAACATTTCTCCCCAGTTAGTTGAAGAATAGATGCTGATGAGTAACAGCCACCCCTGGTACTTTATCCCCATTATTTAAATACCTCCTCCTGCTAGACCAGAGCCCCCTCAGCAGCGCAGAGGCAAAATCGGGGCTGGGCTGGGCTCTGGATTTGGGAGTGCAGCCCCTGGGAATGCCACTGCAGCCGGCCTGGTGCTCCTGCAGAACTTCTGCCTTTGTTATTGGGCACTGGGAGATCCCATTCTGAGCTCATATAAAGAATTAATAATGTCTAGAGCCTTGAAATCCACCTGTACATCATGAGAGTCATGATTCTCAAACTAAGCAGAACTTTCAAAGCATTTATCCTGATATCTGCCCAAACTGCCCTTCCCTTCAAAGAGAACCAAGTCCACCGAATTCCTGGTGTGCTCTTAAATTGTGTTATAAGGAGCTTCTGCTGGGGGGTTCCTCATATTCAAGGACTGAGAGAGCAAAGAGATTTTTCCAAGCTTCTTGCAAAAGCCATGCAAATGTCTGTAACTGTAATGAGATGGGGGCAGAGTTTTAACTGTTTGTGAAGATGGATTCAGGTCAGTGTGGGATGATGCTGGAACAAGCGTGGTGTCCAAGCAGACCCTCGATGTCCCCCTGCACAGCCTGACCAGCTCCAGGGCCCTGGCACTAATGTGCTTCTCTCCCTTTCCTGCTCTTTAGTATTCATGCAGTGCTGATCATGTGAAAATTACTCACACTTCTGACTTGAGAAAAGTTTCTTAACTGAGAAATTCCACCAATATCAAGGGAATTAGAAATTCAAATGGGGGGAAATTATACACTGTGTGTGTCAATACAGCAAAGCTTTATAAAAGCTGCAATCAATCACACTGGCATCAAAGGTGCTGGGACTCTTCCCTGTTACCAAGGGATCACAGGCCAAAGGAAAAGCTGAATTGGAGGAAGAAATCTTGGTTTGCTCCTGGAGAGAGGGGCTGCCCTGTCCAGGAGCCCAGACCTGCAGTCAGCCCTGGGTTATGCCCAGTTCCTGCCTGGCTGGGCTCTGCAGCAGCTCCTGGCTCTGTTTTGGTGCCCAGGCTATGCCCAGTTCCTGCCTGGCTGGGCTCTGTGCCTGGCTGGGCTCCTGTCTCTGTTTTGGTGCCCAGGTTATGCCCAGCTCCTGCCTGGCTGGGCTCTGCAGCAGCTCCTGTCCTGTTTTGGTGCCCAGGTTATGCCCAGTTCCTGCCTGGCTGTCACTCTGTGCCTGGCTGGGCTCCTGGCTCTGTTTTGGTGCTGCTGCAGCAGAACCTGAGCTTTCTGTCAAAGGCTGCAGTTCCTGGTTGGGCTGTTGGGCATTGTCCCCATAAACCCCCCGAGCATCCCTGTCCTTCCCTCTGAGCCCTGCCCTGCTCCTGTCCCAGCTCACACCCATCCCCTGGTGCCTGTGCAGGCCGCCCTTAGCACAGCTCTGCAGGGGCTGAAATTCCCTGCAAGGCTGCCCCGACCCCTCTGCATCCCCTGGCAGCTGCTGCAGAGGGCACAGGGCGGGCAGTGCCATCCCTGTCCCCTCTGTAGCTGTGCTGTGTGATCCAGCCCACAGCCCTCCTGCCTGCCCCAGCGTGCCCTGTCCAGCCTCGGGCAGGGTTTGCACAGCCAGCAGAGAGTGCTGAGCCTGCAGCTCATCCTGCCCCTTCCTGCTGCTGCTGAGCCTGCAGCTCATCCTGCCCCTTCCTGCTGCTGCTGAGCCTGCAGCTCATCCTGCCCCTTCCTGCTGCTCCCCTTTGCTGCTGTGCCTGCCCAGCCTCGTGGCTGTGTAGCTCTGGTCTCTGAGCTCTCTGCTCTCAGCTCCCCGAGCTGCAAGAAGCAGGCACGGCCCAGATGCTTGCCTGGAGCAGAAATAACACTTTTCTCTACTACTGTTCTCCATCAGGTCCCCCGAGTCCTGCATTTGTGGCAGGCAGCATTCCACGGGGAGAAAAAGAACCTCAGGCCTTTGGTTTGCAGTTGTTGTAAGAACCTGATTCTGGCTGTGGTGTAATTTAGCAGATTGGAAACAGAGATAGAGTAAATCTGTTCTACTCTCTCAGTGACTCAGAGAGCTTCCGCTGGCAAAAACTGCTCAGAGTTCGGAATATTCAGTAATCCCTTCACATTTCCAGGGGCTTCTGTGCATTGCCAGCTGTGAGGGTTTGTGTGCTGACAGGTGCATGCTGCTGGATGGGTGTGTTTGAAACCACAGAGACAGGAGGATAAACAGCTCCTGGGGATGATTTAAGGTTTGTGCACATCTCTGTGCTCCAGACAAGGATGTGGGGAGGTGAGCAACCACAGCCCTGCTGCTCCTGCTGCTGAAAATGCCCCGGTGCAGAGTGTGCAGGGCAGAGGCTCAGGGTGCACTTTGGTGGGGGCACGTTCCATTTCCAAGGTAGGATGTGTAAATGATCCTGGTTGGACTGTGGGTCAGCCAGTGTTCAGATTTTGTGGGATCATACGAGTTTATTGTGCTAGAAACGTGGCTGGGCAAGTCATTGTCTGGGTGTCATTTTATGACATAGAAAAGGAGAATTTTGTACAATCCATGCAGTTGTGTGTGAGTTTCCTCATTAACCTGCTGTGGAATGGCTCAGAGCTGGAACACGTGGGGGTTCTGCAGCTGAAATTTGGCAGCAATGGCTTTTCAGACCACAGCCCTGGAGTGAGGCCAAGCAGGGATCCCTGTGGCAAGTTCAGTTCTGTTTTGGGGTGTGTGTTTGTCTGGGGACACAGTTCAGAGCCTCCCCTTGCTCTGGGGCACTGGTGCCCATCAGTGCCTGCTGCAGGCTCTGACTTTGGGCCCTTCTCTGTGTGTCTGTCCCGGTTTTGGGGCTGGGGGAGTTTGTCTGTCCCTTCCCCAGAGCCCCGGGGGCATTGGCAGGATTTGGCCTCGTGTGGGACTGGTTTGGGGCTGGTTTTGAGGGGATTATCTGGGCATGCAGGGACTGAGCAGGGC
The DNA here is from genome assembly GCA_009764595.1 of Geothlypis trichas. Lineage (NCBI taxonomy): Eukaryota > Metazoa > Chordata > Aves > Passeriformes > Parulidae > Geothlypis > Geothlypis trichas. Next base: position 6,525,149 of record CM019925.1, read on the forward strand.
CTGCGCAGGGTGAGGGTGCCCGCAGTGCCCGTGACCCAGGAGGGACAGACAGACAGACAGACAGGGGTAACTCACCTTCTGTGCCTGCAGTGCCCAGGAGGGGATGGACAGACAGACAGACAGGGGTAACTCACCTTCTATGCCCACAGTGCCCATGACCCAGGAGGGACAGACAGACAGACAGACAGGGGTAACTCACCTTCTGTGCCTGCAGTGCCCAGGAGGGACAGACAGACAGACGGACAGGGGTCACTCACCTTCTGTGCCTGCAGTGCCCAGGGTGGACAGACAGACAGATGGACAGAAAGACGGACAGACAGATGGACAGACAGACAGGCTCACCCACCTTCTGTGCTCGGCGCTTGTCGGCGCGCTGGTTCTGGTGGCCCAGGACAGATGGACAGACAGACAGATGGACAGACAGACAGACAGAAGGACAGACAGACAGACAGACAGACAGACAGGGTTCCCTCACCCACCTTCTGCGCCCGGCGCTTGTCGGCGCGCTGGTTCTGGTGGTAGATGCGGCTGAAGTTGGAGACGATGACGGGCACGGGCAGGGCGATCACCAGCACCCCGCTGAGGGAGCAGATGGAGCCAAAGATCTTCCCCGCGATGGTCTTGGGCACCATGTCCCCGTAGCTGCGGGCAAAACACACGGGAGAGCCCTGCTGAGAGCCCTGGGACCCCCGAGAGCCCTTCTGGGACCCCTGAGAGCCCTGAGAGCCCTCCTGGGACCCCTGAGCCCTCCTGGGACCCCTGAGAGCCCTCCTGGGACCCCTGAGAGCCCCGGGACACCTGAGAGCACTCCTGGGACCCCCGAGAGCCCTCCTGGGACCCCTGAGAGCCCTCCTGGGACCCCCGAGAGCCCTTCTGGGACCCCTGAGCCCACCTGAAACCCCTGAGCCCTGCCAGGGCCTGGGCAGCTCCACGGTGGCACCAGAGCTCAGAGCCCCCTGCCAGGGACAGCCCCTGGAGCTGCCATCCTGCCCCTGGTACTGCCACCCTGGGCTGGTCACAGCCACCCTGGCCTGGTGCTGCCCCCCTGGCACAGCCCCCTGCCCGGCCTGGCAGCCCAGCTCAGCTCAGCTCAGCTCAGCCCAGCTCAGCTCAGCTCAGCCCAGCCCAGCCCAGCTCAGCTCAGCTCAGCTCAGCCCAGCCCAGCCCAGCCCAGCTCAGCCCCCTGTGCTGCTCAGCAGCCGGGGTTGGCATTCACACCCTCCCTCCCTGTGCCCCCTCCCCATGCAGACGAGCCCCAGCAAAGCCCAAACTCTGCCCCTGCTGGGAGCAGCTCCTGGCTTCGGTTCCCTGGCACCAGGTGTGAGTGAGGACTGATTTACACCTCCATGCCAAGCCCCAGCACTTTCCCTGCCATCTGCACAGCCAGAAATCTGGGGCTTGTTCAAAGTCCTGCACTCAGGAAAAGGTGAATTCTCAGGGACATGGGACCAGCTGGAACACATTCCCACAAAGCTGGGCACTGGGCTGGACCCCACAGTGTTCTGCTGGAATTTGTGATGCACAGAGAGAGTGGGGCTGTGCAGAGGAGGCCGTGGGATGCTCTGAGGGCAGGAGCCCCTCTGCCCTGGAGAAAATCTGAAAACTGAAAATGGAAATCTAAACAAGCCCCTGGTTGCTATCAGGTGGTTTTAGGGATTTCTGGGGTTATCTTTGAGATGTTCTGGTCATGGTGCAGCAAATGTTGAAAGGAGAAATGATTTCTTTAAATGGAGGCTTTATTTTTACATTTGATGTCAATCTATGACCAACAAAGAGCTTTGAGGGGAAAAGGCTTGAGCTGAGAATAATTTCCATCCAGGAGGAAAAACAAACATTTCAAAACACCTTTTTTCCCAGCTGCACTCCTGTCCCCGTGCAGGACTCCTTGCATGTCAAATGCTTCAGCCAAGGCTCATTTATCCCGAGCAGAATCCTTCTGCTGCCTTCACCCACACCAAACCCCTCAGAATGCCTCAAATCAATAGATGGCTCCTCGTGTCTATTAACTTCTTAGCTGCTGCTTTATGCAAAGATCCTTTCAAAGCTCTTGCTAAGTGACAAGTTCTTCTACCTCATTTAACACTGCCCTGAAAAAATCTCACTCTTCTGCTGCTGGCCCTTAACACAATAAGGCTGGAAATTAATCATATGCCTCAAACATGATCTCAGTGACCTGGAGCATGGAGAAAAAGCCCTTCTGAGCATTTGCAGAGAGTATAAAAAGAAGTGTCTGGCTCACAGTCTGGCTCAGGGAGTTTTGTTCTTACATGCAGACTGAGAGTTACCTCATTACTGGGACCTGAGAGCAGTGCTCTGAAACAGCAGCAAAGATCAAACCCCGCGGGCAGGAGGGTTTGTGGGCAGCTGGAGAAGTTCCTCTGCACACCCCTGTGACAGGAGGGGCCTGGCAGCTCTGCATGGCTGGGCTGGGCTGGGCTGGGCTGGTGGCACTGGTGGCACTGCTGGCACTGGGCACACTGCAGCTCTCTGGGGAGGATCCTCCTGGATCCCTGCCCTGGGACCTGCTCTGGGACACCTGGGGACACCTGACCTGGGAGGTGGCACTGGGGACACCTGACCTGGGAGGTGGCACCTGGACACACCTGACCTGGGAGGTGGCACTGGGGACACCTGACCTGGGAGGTGGCACTGGGGACACCTGACCTGTGATGAGAGGTGGCACTGGGGACACCTGACCTGGGAGGTGGCACCTGGCACATCTCCTGTGCCCACAGAGCTGACCTGAGGTGGAAATGGCAGCCCTGAGGTCGGGGGATGTCCCAGCTTTGTTTGTCAGGGCAGAGCCAGCCAGAGCTCCAAGTGCATCCCTGGCACTGCCCGAGAGCCTCCCTGACTGTGCCAGAGCTGGGATTGTTCTGCTCCTCTGCTGGCACCCTCAGCTCCTGCAATATTCATGGCTGCAGGGACTATTTCTGTCCTGGTGCTGCCACCAGCACTAATGGCCCCCTGGCATATTTATATCAGCTGCAGCGCCAACAAACTCAGCTTTGGATTCCAGCTACTGCTAATTGGGCATCTCAAACCCAGAACTTCTATTCCCCAGGCTGGAATGGGAGAACCCAACTTCCCCATTAATTTATTTAGTAAAAGGCAACTTGTCATCTAGAAAACTTGTACAGAAAGTGCATCTTAGGCAGTTGATCAATAATGTGATTAGAGCAGCGGGAGGATGCAGGAGCTGGGTCATGATGAGCTGCAGAGGCTCTGAGGGTGCCTGAGCTGCCCAGCACAGCAGGAGCCAGCCCTGCCAGGCATGCACTGGATCCCAACACACTGAGCCCTGCCCAGCTGCTGAACTCAGGGCAAGGCTCACCTGCTGAAGGAGGGCAGGATGAGATTTAAGGTTGGACAAAGCTGGAGCAGCCCCTGGGGCTGGGGGCAGACACCAGGCCCTCCCCTGGGGCAGCATTTCTGCCTCACAGCTCCTGGGGAGCTGCTGCATCCTCCCACCTTCAGCCCAGGACAGGGGAGGCAGAAGAAGATTTTGCTCCAGCCCAGAAGTGTCTGCTTCAGGACAACAGGCACAGAACAAAATCATCATGTGCTGTACAACAGACCATGATTCTGAAAGCCCCTTGCATGGAAGAGCTGGAATAGAGCATGGAATCAGCATGGGCTCTCCTGAGAGCCCTTTTTGTGCTCCAGGTGACTCACTGGGCAGTGTGGTGCCCCTCACAAGGGAGGGGAAATGGCCAGAATTCAGCTGGAAGGGTCCAGGGGCATTGCCAGACTGAAATATTGCTCGGACAGCCCTGGCCCTCCATCTCCCAGCTCCCAGGGAATCCTGCCAGGGCTGCTTTGAGCCCCAGAGCAACAGTGCCAGTGTCCCCCCATGGTCCAAGCTCTGCAGCAAACCCTGCTCATGGCTGAACTGGCTCAGAGCCCCAGAGCAACAGTGCCAGTGTCCCCCATGGTCCAAGCTCTGCAGCAAACCCTGCTCATGGCTGAACTGGCTCAGAGCCCCAGAGCAACAGTGCCAGTGTCCCCCATGGTCCAAGCTCTGCAGCAAACCCTGCTCATGGCTGAAGTGGCTCAGAGCCCCAGAGCAGCAGTGCCAGTGTCCCCCCATGGTCCAAGCTCTGCAGCAAACCCTGCTCATTGCTGAACTGGCTCAGAGCCCCAGAGCAACAGTGCCAGTGTCCCCCCATGGTCCAAGCTCTGCAGCAAACCCTGCTCATGGCTGAACTGGCTCAGAGCAGGGGGGATGGAGCTCTGCCTTAGAGCAGGGCTGGGGGATGGATGGGGAATGGATGAGGGGATGGATGGGGTGTTTGGGTCTCTGCTTTAGAGCAGGGCTGGGGGATGGATGGAGGGGATGGATGGGGGGATGGATGGGATGTTTGGGTCTCTGTTTTACAGCAGGGTTAGGGGCCCGGGTCTCTGCTTTAGAGCAGGGTTAGGGGCCCGGGTCTCTGCTTTAGAGCAGGGTTGGGGCCCGGGTCTCTTTTAGGGTTTAGTTCAGCTCTGCTCACCCACCCTGCTGGAAGGAGCCCCCGAGCCCCTCTGTGCTGCTCTGCCCCCGAGTGCTTTGGGCTGTAAGGGACCTCCCAAAATCCATTTATTGCACATTTCCAGAGCCTGGGGCTGCTCAGAGCCCACGGGGTGTCCCCAGGGTGCCCAGCTGTGTTTTGCAGACCCCGGGAGCCCAGGCTGGTTTGGGCTGGGCCCGGTGCCTGGCAGGGCTGGGCTGAGCTCCACGATGGCTCTGAGGCAGGAGGATCTGCGAACAGGCTGTCAAACGGCAGCCTCGAGCAGCAAATCAGCCGTGCCGGGGAGGTACAGAGCCTATTTCATGCTAGGATTCTTTTACATTAAATATCCTTATTTTCTGCCTTGTTTGGAGCTGGGCACTTCCCCAGCTGGGCATTCAGCTGTGAGATCTGGCACCGTTTCACACTCGTGTTTTCTTTTTCCCTGGCATCATTCGCTGGGTGATGTTTTCATGGATGCTCTGGGAATGTGCTGCAGTTTCAGCCCTGAGATGCCATCAGCTCCAGCAGCAGCAGCTCATCTGCAGTGCTGGGATTCGCTTGGGTTTTCAGCAAAGCTGTGGTCAGCAGTTGCTCGGCAGGGATTTTCCGGGTGAAGTTTCCTTTTTGATATTGTTCTGGTTTATATATTTCTGACTGAGTTTTGTGTGATAAAAGCACAGAGGTGAGTTCAGAATTGTCCTCCTGAGGAGAAGGAAGTTCTGCTCTCCTGCATGGGAGCAGCAGGAGGCAGGGAGGGCATTCCCTGGAGGGCATTCCCGATGGATTTCCAGGGCAGGCTGCTCCAACCCTCCACAGCCAGAGCCAGGGATGGGCTGAGCCCGGAGCCAGCTCCAGGCTGGACACAAAGGGGACCTGGGAGCAACCGGTGGCAGCAATGTTCCTCCCAAAGCAGCAGGAAAAGGAATGTTTGTGAGGAGAGGAGCAAACTAAGTAGGTTATTTAATACACACAGGGTGCAGAATACTTCATCTACTGACACTGGTTCCATTTATTCCTCCTGGCTTGGATCAGCTCCCCAGCCCGTAGGCAGTTCAAACAGATGGTCTGAATTTGGGTAACATTCAGACCTTGAGTTGAAGCTAAAAATGGAATTTCATTGGCAGGAAAAGTAGGTCAGAAAGCTAAAGCCCCTAGTCCTAAAATGATGAAAGGCTCCTAATCAAGTGTTCCCTATTACCATTCATTAGCCAGAGCAGGGGAAGGAATAGCAGAGGGAAGGGGATGGCAGTGGGGTTTATTTCTGTTCTATGCTGGTCAGGAAGGGCTGATTTGGGGTTTATTTCTCTGTTCTACCCCACTCAGCGAGGGACTGTTTAGGGTTTATTTCTGTTTTACCCCGGGGGCTGATTTGGGGTTTATTTCTGCTTTCCCCAAAGGTTCATTTCTGTTTCCCCCCAGTCCATGAGGGGCTGATTTGGGATTTATTTCTCTGTTTTACCCAGTCCATGAGGGCTGATTTGGGGTTTATTTCTCTATTTTCCCCCAGTCCATGAGGGCTGATTTGGGATTTATTTCTCTATTTTACCCCAGTCACTGAGGGCTGATTTGGGGTTCATTTCTGCTTTCCCCAAAGGTTTATTTCTGTTTTACCCAGTCCATGAGGGGCTGATTTGGGGTTCATTTCTGTTTTACCCCAGTCCATGAGGGCTGGTTCTCCTGGTGACCCACAGTGCTGCTCTCAGCCTCCCACAGCCCTCGAGCATCAAGAACAGGTTTGAAATACAAGAACACATCCTGAGTATTTATTGTCCATCTGATGCAGGCATCTGGCATGAGAGGGCTGAGTGCTGCTCAGTAATGCCCACTCTTTAAAAAGTGTTTGTTTTAATGGAAAATAAAATGTCCCAGATTAAGGCATTATTTATTTCTGGCTGCACACACTAAAGGCCTTTTAAATTACTTCATTCATTATTAATTCAAGAAGAATCCTCATATTACTCAGAGTGAAAACCTTACACAATTACCTGCTCAGAGAAGCCTTTTTTCCTGCATCCCAGCTCTCTGTAAAAGGAACTTTTTGGAGAACACAGAGCAGGAGAGGGCAGGCAGTGCATTGAGCAATTAGACTTTTCTCCTAATAGCAGGGCTGAAGGCTCCCTGCCCTGTCTTAAATCCTTAGCTGTGGTGTCAGCTTAAAGGAAGTGCTGCCTTTGCTTTCATTCCATCCTCATCTTTTTCTTTTCTGTCTTTTTAAGCAGCTTGAGTGTCCATGCTGAGCCATGTCACATTCCAAATGATCCACATACTGTGCATTTTAATGAGCTGCTAACACTGATTATACAAAAAGCAATCTCAGAAATATTTACTGAGTCCAAAAAAAAAAAAAAAAAAGCCTATGGGGAACTAATTAGCTTTTTAAGAATTGGCTTTTTGAAAGCTTCAGGCTCTGGGAAAGTTGAACTTGGAAGCAGTTTCAAAGTTGAAGGAGTGGCTGGAAGGAAAGGGAGGAGTGAGGTGCAATGGGGTGTTTGTAACAGGGCATTGCACGGGACAGGAGATGCACTGGGAGCTGAACACAGGATAAATAAATAATGGAGAGAGGGACAGGAAATGTGATGATTGTGCAGAGAAAAGCCACGGAATGTCTGCATCCTTGGTCAGGGTTCTGCAGCCTTCCTGGGGGTTGATCAGAGAGAGACAAAATCTTCATCCCTGAGCAGGTCCCTCCTCCAAGCACTGATACTGGGAACTCACTGCACTCCAGAGAATGAGAAAAATGAGAAAATTCCTGTTAGTTTGGCACAGAGCTGGCTCAAGTTTCCCTTCCCTGGATGGAAAATGCAATGCAAGGTGTTCATGTTCCCTGAAGATTTACTTCTGTCCCTTCCAAGGTGATCCCAGAAAGTGCCATTTGTCATCAGATGGTAACAGATGAAAGGAAAGCAGAACTCCCCTGGGCCAGGCCTGCCCCACAAACTTTGGAAGTGACAGCAACAAAAGCCAATGGAGAATAGAGGCTGGTGTGTGAACAGTTCCATTTCCTTTGTCTGAATTTGATTAAAACCACCTCAGATTTAACAGGATTTTTCTTTCAAATAGAAAGAAAATCAAGAAGAAAAATCGCCCTGCCTGGAAGTCCCTGGTATTTCCTTCTCCCTCGCAGAGTTTGCTCATTCTCAGCAGAGCTGGGGGGAGCTGTGGGGGTTTGCAGTGATGGATGGATGGATGGATGGATGGATGGATGGATGGATGGATGGATGGATGGATGGATGGATGGATGGATGGATGATGGATGGATGGATGGATGGATGGATGGATGGATGGATGGATGGATGGATGGATGGATGATGGATGGATCCATGGATGGATGGATGGATGGATGGATGGATGGATGGATGATGGATGATGGATGGATGGATGGATGGATGGATGATGGATGATGGATGGATGGATGGATGGATGGATGGATGGATGGATGGATGGATGGATGGATGGATGATGGATGGATCCATGGATGGATGGATGGATGGATGGATGGATGGATGGATGATGGATGATGGATGGATGGATGGATGGATGGATGATGGATGATGGATGGATGATGGATGATGGATGGATGGATGGATGGATGGATGGATGGATGATGGATGGATGGATGGATGGATGGATGGATGGATGGATGGATGATGGATGGATGGATGGATGGATGGATGGATGGATGATGGATGGATGGATGATGGATGGATGGATGGATGGATGGATGGATGGATGGATGGATGGATGATGGATGGATGGATGGATGATGGATGGATGGATGATGGATGGATGGATGGATGGATGGATGGATGATGGAGGGATGGATGGATGGATGGATGGATGGATGGATGGATGGATGGTGTCACCTCTGCAGGAGCTGCTCCCTCCTCCTGCAGGACACAGGGCCACGGTCACATCCCCGAGCCCCCAGGGACCATGAGATGGACCCAGGGATGTCCCCAGCCCTGCAGGGGGGTCCTGGACCATGAGATGGACCCAGGGATGTCCCCAGCCCTGCAGGGGGGTCAAGGACCCTGATGGACCCAGGGATGTCCCCAGCCCTGCAGGGGGGTCAAGGACCCTGATGGACCCCAGGGATGTCCCCAGCCCTGCAGGGGGGTCAAGGACCCTGATGGACCCAGGGATGTCCCCAGCCCTGCAGGGGGGTCAGGGACCCTGAGATGGACCCAGGGATGTCCCCAGCCCTGCAGGGGGGTCAGGGACCCTGAGATGGACCCAGGAATGTCCCCAGCCCTGCAGGGGGGTCAGGGACCCTGAGCTGTGTCCCAGGGATGTCCCCAGCCCTGCAGGGGGGTCAGGGACCCTGATGGACCCAGGGATGTCCCCAGCCCTGCAGGGGGGTCAGGGACCCTGATGGACCCCAGGAATGTCCCCAGCCCTGCAGGGGGGTCCTGGGCTCTGCTCCACCCCAGGGGGGTCAGGGACACTTCCCCAGCTCAGGGCTCCTGTCCCGATGGGCACAGGGGCTCCTGTCCCCCTCCTGCAGGTGTGGGACAGCTCTGAGAGCCCCGAGCCTGGCACAAGGCACAGGGAGGGAGAGCAGAGTGCCAGGGGTTTGTTCTCTGGTTTTGGGGTTTTATTGCCAGGGGTTTGTTCTCTGGGTTTTGGGGTTTATTATCAGAGGTTTGTTCTCTGGGTTTTGGGGTTTATTATCAGAGGTTTGTTCTCTGGTTTTGGGGTTTCATTGCCAGAGGTTTGTTCTCTGGTGTTTGGGGTTTATTATCAGAGGTTTGTTCTCTGGGTTTTGGGGTTTATTCTCTGGTTTTTGGGGGTTTTATTGCCAGGGGTTTGTTCTCTGGGTTTTGGGGTTTATTATCAGAGGTTTGTTCTCTGGGTTTTGGGGTTTATTTCCAGAGGTTTGTTCTCTGGTTTTTGGGGTTTATTTCCAGAGGTTTGTTCTCTGGTTTTTGGGGTTTATTATCAGGGGTTTGTTCTCTGGTTTTTGGGGTTTATTATCAGAGGTTTGTTCTCTGGTTTTTGGGGTTTATTATCAGAGGTTTGTTCTCTGGTTTTTGGGGTTTATTATCAGGGGTTTGTTCTCTGGTTTTTGGGGTTTATTATCAGGGGTTTGTTCTCTGGTTTTTGGGGTTGTTGCAGGGTCCTGGCTGGTTCAGGCTGGGGGGACCCCAGGCAGGCAGCAGCACCCCCAGCACTGTCCCCTTGTCCCCCAGGTCACCTCCACACATTTCCATTGTCCAGGGATGGTGACCCCAGCCCTGCCCTGTGCCAGCCCCTGCCCTCAGGAATTGTTCCTAAAATCCAGCCTGGCCCTCCCCTGCCTGCACTCGGGGCTGTTTCCTCCTGTCCTGAGGCTTCTCCCAGGGAGAAGAGGCTGAAGGAAATAAAGGGAAACAGAGCAGATTCCAATAAATGGAAACAGAGCAGATTCCAATAAAGGGAACAGAGCAGATTCCAATAAAGGGAACAGAGCAGATTCCAATAAAAGAAACAGAGCAGATTCCAATAAAGGGAACAGAGCAGATTCCAATAAAAGAAACAGAGCAGATTCCAATAAATGGAAACAGAGCAGATTCCAATAAATGGAAACAGAGCAGATTCCAATAAATGGAACAGAGCAGATTCCAATAAAGGGAACAGAGCAGATTCCAATAAATGGAAACAGAGCAGATTCCAATAAATGGAAACAGAGCAGATTCCAATAAATGGAAACAGAGCAGATTCCAATAAATGGAACAGAGCAGATTCCAATAAATGGAAACAGAGCAGATTCCAATAAAGGGAACAGAGCAGATTCCAATAAATGGAAACAGAGCAGATTCCAATAAATGGAAACAGAGCAGATTCCAATAAAGGGAACAGAGCAGATTCCAATAAATGGAAACAGAGCAGATTCCAATAAATGGAAAAAGAGCAGATTCCAATAAATGGAAACAGAGCAGATTCCAATAAATGGAAACAGAGCAGATTCCAATAAAGGGAACAGAGCAGATTCCAATAAATGGAAACAGAGCAGATTCCAATAAATGGAAACAGAGCAGATTCCAATAAATGGAAACAGAGCAGATTCCAATAAAGAGAACAGAGCAGATTCCAATAAAGGGAACAGAGCAGATTCCAATAAAGGGAACAGAGCAGATTCCAATAAAGAGAACAGAGCAGATTCCAATAAAGGGAACAGAGCAGATTCCAATAAAGGGAACAGAGCAGATTCCAATAAATGGAAACAGAGCAGATTCCAATAAAGGGAAACAGAGCAGATTCCAATAAATGGAAACAGAGCAGATTCCAATGAAGGGAACAGAGCAGATTTCTCACTGCTGTGGTTTAGGACAAGCAGGGGCTCAGCTCTAAGCTGCTGGAATCAGTTTACAGATTTCCTCTGATTTTGGCACATTTTGTGCCTGTGGCGTCCTGGGGGCAGTTAAACCCCTGCAAGTCTAAACCCTCTTTTATCCAGTGCTGGATCAAAAATGCCTCCTAAAAATATCTGCAGTTGAGCAGGTCTGAGGGCAATCACCTCTCCCATTTCTGAGGAGGCAGGAGGAGAACAGGAACAGGATTTGTCCTCCCCAAACTGAGGAGCTGCTGAAGCCCAGGACAGAACCCCAGAATGGTTTGGGCTGAAGGGACCTCAGGAATCATCCCATGCAGGGAGCTGGGATCCAGCTACAGCTGACCCTAAAAGGTTGGATTTGGGGCTCTTTCCCAGCCTTTATGATGATGCCCTGTGCTTGGTTCTGGAGCTGCAGGAACCTGGGCAGTGCATCCCCACTGCTGCCCTGCTGGGAGCCAAGCTTTCTTGCTGTTTTTGTTTTTAAAATGAAACCATTTCCTGTTAAAATGAATGGGTGGGCTCAGGCTTTAATGGAACCAGAGGTTTCCCAGTAAAATGAGCTTTATTCCCATCACAGTGCTCAATAATCTTACCTCCTGTAGAGCTCTGTCCCTGAAAAGAGAGGCAGAGCTGCCCTGGCCATCAGTGGGAGAGGGAGGGTTGGTGTTGGGGCAGGGTTGGTGCTGGGGCAGGATTGGTGTTGGGGCAGGGTTGGTGCTGGGGCAGGGTTGGTGTTGGGGCAGGGTTGGTGTTGGGGCAGGTTTGGTGTTGGGGCAGGGTTGGTGTTGGGGCAGGTTTGGTGTCCTGGCAGGTTTGGTGTTGTTGTTGGGGCAGGGTTGGTGCTGGGGCAGGTTTGGTGTCCTGGCAGGTTTGGTGTCCTGGCAGGTTTGCTGTTGGTGTCCTGGCAGGTTTGCTTTGGGCAGGTTTGGTGTCCTGGCAGGTTTGGTGTCCTGGCAGGTTTGGTGTTGGTGTTGGGGCAGGTTTGGTGTCCTGGCAGGTTTGCTTTGGGCAGGTTTGGTGTCCTGGCAGGTTTGGTGTCCTGGCAGGTTTGCTTTGGGCAGGTTTGCTGTCCTGGCAGGAAAATGAGGGTGGAACTGGGGCTGAAACTGGAGCTGCCTCCACAGAGCTCCCGCACCCCCGGCCTTGCTGGCATTTCTGAGGATGAGCTGGGAGGTTTTGTGATTTTTATTTCATTTCTTTGGTATAATCGTTGTGTCTGAACAGGAGAACAGTCTGATCCTTGTCTCTGTCCTGTCCCAATCTCATCTGTAACACGGCACAGCCAGAGTTCCTTGCCTTGCTGGGGGAACAGAGTGCTTAAGCACTAAGCCCTGGTAATCCAGTTTGTTTTCCTCCCCGTAGCTGTAATGTGAAGATATGCACAGCCTGTGCCTGATGTAAGCACTGAGATCATGACAGGCTCCCAAATCCTTTTATTTTAATATTTATTCAGTTGATCAACGTCACATTTTTGTCCTTCATCTGTCATTTCCAGCAGGGGATTCAGCCCCAGGGCAGCTCCCACTCCTCCCTCTTGCCTGTCCTGGGGATCCATGGGCACAGGAGCCCTGCAGGGGCACAGGTCAAGGGAGAGGCTCTGGGGGATGGCACCAGCTCTGTGTGTGACCCTGGGCAGCTCTTTGCCCCTTGGCATCCCCTGCAGGTGAGAGCAATGCTGTCCTGAGGGTGAGAGCAATGCTGTCCTGCAGGTGAGAGCAATGCTGTCCTGAAGGTGAGAGCAATGCTGTCCTGCAGGTGAGAGCAATGCTGTCCTGCAGGTGAGAGCAATGCTGTCCTGCAGGTGAGAGCAATGCTGTCCTGCCCTGCAGGTGAGAGCAATGCTGTCCTGCAGGTGAGAGCAATGCTGTCCTGCAGGTGAGAGCAATGCTGTCCTGCAGGTGAGAGCAATGCTGTCCTGCCCTGCAGGTGAGAGCAATGCTGTCCTGCAGGTGAGAGCAATGCTGTCCTGAAGGTGAGAGCAATGCTGTCCTGAGGGTGAAAGCAATGCTGTCCTGAGGGTGACAGCAATGCTGTCCTGCCCTGAAGGTGACAGCAATGCTGTCCTGCCCTGTAGATGAGAGCAATGCTGTCCTGCAGGTGAGAGCAATGCTGTCCTGCAGGTGAGAGCAATGCTGTCCTGAAGGTGAGAGCAATGCTGTCCTGCCCTGCAGGTGAGAGCAATGCTGCCCTGCAGGTGAGAGCAATGCTGCCCTGAAGGTGACAGCAATGCTGTCCTGTGCTGAAGGTGAGAGCAATGCTGTCCTGCAGGTGAGAGCAATGCTGTCCTGAAGGTGACAGCAATGCTGTCCTGCCCTGCCCTGAGCCTCCTCCTGCTCTTTGTCCCAGGGACTCTGCTCTTTGCTCTGACAGTGCCCAGGCACTCTTTCCACAGGCATTATTTACACTTAGATTAAGCATTCATATTATCCAGAACATGACATTAATAATCTCAAAATGCCACTTTATACCATGTTTGAAATGAGAATTTCCTATTGGAAATCAATGAGAACATCTTCCTAAAACTCCAGCGTCCTGCCCGTGCCTCTTATATAAGAAGTGTCTATATTTATCAGTGCTGATATCAGCTGCTGGCTACCTGGCTGCTCGTGGCCTGCCCACAGCCCTGGGGCTCTGTGTTTGTCACACAGCCAGGACAGCAGGGCCCAGCCCTGCACCGAGGCTGCAGAGGGGCCTCAGCTGCACCCAGAGCTGCAGAGGTGCCTCAGCTCCATCCCAGAGCTGCAGAGGGGACATCCCAGAGCTGCAGAGGAGCCTCAGCTGCACCCAGAGCTGCAGAGGGGCCTCAGCTGCACCCAGAGCTGCAGAGGAGCCTCAGCTCCATCCCAGAGCTGCAGAGGAGCCTCAGCTGCACCCAGAGCTGCAGAGGAGCCTCAGCTGCACCCAGAGCTGCAGAGGAGCCTCAGCTGCACCCAGAGCTGCAGAGGGGCCTCAGCTGCACCCAGAGCTGCAGAGGGGACATCCCAGAGCTGCAGAGGAGCCTCAGCTGCTCCCAGAGCTGCAGAGGAGCCTCAGCTCCATCCCAGAGCTGCAGAGGGGCCTCAGCTGCACCCAGAGCTGCAGAGGAGCCTCAGCTCCATCCCAGAGCTGCAGAGGGGCCGTCCCTGCACCCTGACCATCCCAGGTCAGAGCAGGGCTGTCAGTGCCCCGTGCCCATGGAAGCAGGGCCCCTCTCTGCCTGCTGCAGTAAATCTGTGCATTGCTCATGGCACACAGGGACTGGGCTCTGCCTGCTGAGCTGAATGCTTTGTGTTTATCTGCAGGTTTTTATCCATACACAGGTATTATATTGCCAAACATCCATCTCCTGCATCTGATTTAGTCTGGGGTGTAATCAGTAAAAAATTGCAGGACAACCTCATCACCTGTAAGCATTCTGTTGGGAAAATGTGCAGCACCAGCAGGAATTCAGATTAAAGATGTTAAAAAAAATGTATCTTTTCATCAGTGCTTTCCTCCTCATTAAACACAGAGTTTGCTCATAGGCATTTCCCAAATAAAAAGGGAGAAAGAGGTAAAAGCAAATACTCTGCAATTAAGCTCCCTTGAATTTCCCCAGAAGGTTCACCTGAGCTTAATTTAATATCCCCTCATTCCTCCCGAGCCACCTTTTTGGCTGGGATGGAAAAAGGGGAGTGAGCAGGGGGGTCTGTCCTGCAGAGCTGGAACAGAGCCCCCAAACCCTGCAGGGACAGAGCCCCCAAACCCTGCAGGGACAGAGCCCCAAACCCTGCAGGGACAGAGCCCCCAAACCCTGCAGGGACAGAGAACCCCAAACCCTGCAGGGACAGAGAACCCCAAACCCTGCAGGGACAGAGAACCCAAACCCTGCAGAGACAGAGACCCCCAAACCCTGCAGGGACAGAGCCCCCAAACCCTGCAGGGATAGAGCCCCCAAACCCTGCAGAGACAGAGCCCCCAAACCCTGCAGGGACAGAGCCCCCAAACCCTGCAGGGATAGAGCCCCCAAACCCTGCAGAGACAGAGCCCCCAAACCCTGCAGGGACAGAGCCCCCAAACCCTGCAGGGACAGAGCCCCCAAACCCTGCAAGGACAGAGCCCCCAAACCCTGCAGGGACAGAGCCCCCAAACCCTGCAGGGACAGAGACCCCAAACCCTGCAGGGACAGAGCCCCCAAACCCTGCAGGGACAGAGACCCCAAACCCTGCAGGGACAGAGACCCCCAAACCCTGCAGGGACAGAGCCCCAAACCCTGCAGGAGCTGCAGGAATTGCAAGGACAGAGCCCCTCAGCCCCTCACCGCTGCAGGAAATGCAAGGACAGAGCCCCTCAGCCCTGCAGGAGCTGCAGGAAATGCAAGGACAGAGCCCCTCAGCCCTGCAGGAGTTGCAGGAATTGCAAGGACAGAGCCCCTCAGCCCTGCAGGAGCTGCAGGAATTGCAAGGACAGAGCCCCTCAGCCCCTCACCGCTGCAGGAATTGCAAGGACAGAGCCCCTCAGCCCTGCAGGAGCTGCAGGAAATGCAAGGACAGAGCCCCTCAGCCCCTCACCGCTGCAGGTTTCCCTCTGAACAGCTCCATGTGCTGGATCCAGGTGCAGCCCAGGCCTCACCTGAGCGAGCTCCACTGAAGGGCAGAGCTGGGGGAACTCAGACCAAGCTCAAATCTCTCTGAGACTTTTTCTTTCCCTTTTTCCCCCTTTCCATGCCAGTGTAACTGTTCTCTGCCTTCACACTTGCTGGTGTTTCAGCATTAGGTGTGGCTTAACAAAGCTCAGTTTTTAATCGAAGGGAAATGTCAATGAAATTCATTCCCTGGAGGCTGCTCTGAGGTTTCACTTCTCCAGCTCACACCAGGGCAGAAGGAGCTGTTTGGGGAGTGCTTTAATATTCATGAGGTGTTGGTCCAGAGCTGGTTTAGACTCCTGTAAGTCCTCTGGGCAGGCTTTGGACTGCTTTGACTTTCAGTGATTTTTCACACATAACCAACTCCGTGGACCAGCCAGGGCTGGCCTTCAGCTGGGCAATTTTCAAAGTGCATTTCTATTCATGAGCTGTCTGGCAGTCACTATTTCACAGCCACAGGAGGTGTTTAGATTTACAAAGGTGTTTATATTCACAGAGAGGGGATCTGGAGAGGCTCAGGGCTTGGCCTTGGTGCTGCTGGATTCTCATTTGTGCTCACAGTGGTTTGTGAGTGCTGGGGGTGCCCGTGGGCAGGGCAGGGTGGCAGGACAAGCCCAGAACCTTCCTCAGCTGTCAAATGTGCTCCTCCACCTGCTCTGTGCAGATTGGCTGTGTGGGAGGGAACCTTTGAATTCTGGAGTTGCAAAAAAAAAAAAAAAAGAAAGAAAGAAAAAGAAAGAAAGTCCCCAAGTCCTGTGTTCTGGACCAGGGAGATCATCCTGTACCTGTTGTTTTTAGGAACCTGGCTGCTCTGGGCAGGGCTGTGTGCTCAGACCAGGTGGATCATGCTGTACCTGTTGTTTTTAGGACCCTGGCTGCTCTCCAGGCCCACCTGGGCAGGGTCCTGGCTCACCTGGGCGGGCAGAGGTGCAGGACCCTGTCCCTGGCACACACAGATCCCTCCTGCATCCCTCCTGCATCCCTCTGCATCCCTCTGCATCCCTCTGCATCCCTCCTGCATCCCTCTGCATCCCTCCTTCATCCCTCCTTCATCCCTCCTGCATCCCTCCTGCATCCCTCTACATCCCTCCTTCATCCCTCCTTCATCCCTCCTGCATACCTCTGCATCCCTCCTGCATACCTCTGCATCCCTCCTGCATACCTCTGCATCCCTCTGCATCCCTCCTGCATCCCTCCTGCATCCCTCTGCATCCCTCCTTCATCCCTCCTTCATCCCTCCTGCATCCCTCCTGCATCCCTCCTGCATCCCTCCTGCATCCCTCTGCATCCCTCTGCATCCCTCCTTCATCCCTCCTTCATCCCTCCTGCATCCCTCCTTCATCCCTCCTTCATCCCTCCTTCATCCCTCCTGCATCCCTCCTTCATCCCTCTGCATCCCTCCTTCATCCCTCCTTCATCCCTCCTGCATCCCTCCTTCATCCCTCTGCATCCCTCCTTCATCCCTCCTTCATCCCTCCTTTATCCCTCCCGTGTCCCTCCCGGGCGCTGCCCATGGTGCTGTTTGGAGCCGTTCCGGAGTCTTTGACTGCCTTGAGAAGAACTCGATGCTTGTGTGGTTTTATGCAAATCTGCTCCGTCTGTCACTGCCTATTGTACGTAAAGGGGCTGGGAAATGCTTTTTTAGCAATGCACGAGGCTATTTCTGCTGAAATAACCACCGCAAGCACTTCCATGACACAGTGTTGTTTTCCATAATTGTAGCACAATTACCCACGGATAGAAATCAAGGATGATTCTTACAGCTGGCCCAGAGACAGAACGGAAAGTTGGTATTTTGGAGTTCTGCAGAGTCAGAATACCGAGCTGGGGCAGGGGTGCCAGCTCAGCCAAAACCCTGGGGAAGGTGGCAAAGCCCAGGGAGGGGTTGGCACCACCCTGGTGCTGCTCCCCAGGCAGGGATGGCACCGTCCCCACCTCAGGAGGGCTCCAGGGTGTGAGGATCACACAGAGAACCCTCTGGGCTGGGCTGGTTGTGAACCAGGACTTTAAAATCCTGGCCCAGCAGCCATTTCCCTGCTTCACTGTGGTTTTCAAATGGTTATTAATAAAACATAGCCCTGTCTATGTCTTGATGCAGAGAGACCTTAGTCCTGGTACAAGCCCTCCCATCTATTATTTATACAAGCATTTAACAGCTCTGACATATTTCAGCAGTAACACCAGGCACTTGTTTGCAAACCAGAATTAGTAACAAACTATGAGAGAGCTCAGAAGGGTTTTTAACGTGCACGTGACTGCATGGGAACCATCCCTGGGTCACAGCAGGAATGAGGGCCATCGTGCTGTTCCCTGAGATTGTCAGCAGTGTCAGCTCTCACCCTCTATCTCCAGGTTAGAAGAACCATTCCAGCCAGGGGGTATTTCATGTACCTGTGTGTGTATACGTGAGATCTCTGTATATAAATGATATCTATAATATCTCTAGATATATGGCTGCTAATTTAATTTATATACACAGCAGGGCTTGTGTGAGAAGTGAAGAGATTAATTGTGCTGCCTTATTAGAATGAGGAGAGCTGATTGCCTTTCTGTGCCTGCTCCCACTCCTGATGGATGGATGGGTGGATCCATGGATGGATGGATGGATGGATGATGGATGGATGGATGGATGGATGGATGGATGGATGGATGGATGGATGATGGATGGATGGATGGATGGATGGATGGATGATGGATGGATGGATGGATGGATGGATGGATGGATGGATGGATGGATGGATGGATGGATGATGGATGGATGGATGGATGGATGGATGGATGGATGGATGGATGGATGATGGATGGATGGATGGATGGATGGATGGATGGATGGATGGATGATCCATGGATGGATGGATGGATGGATGATGGATGGATGGATGATGGATGAGCAATGGATGGATGGATGGATGGATGGTGGATGGATGGATGGATGGATGGATGGATGGATGGATGGATGGATGGATGGATCCATGGATGGATGGATCCATGGATGATGGATGGATGATCCATGGATGGATGGATGGATGGATGATGGATGGATGATCCATGGATGGATGGATCCATGGATGGATGGATGGATGGATCCATGGATCCATGGATGGATGGATGGATAGATGATCCATGGTTGGATCCATGGATGGATGATCCATGGATGGATGGATCCATGGATGGTTGCTCCCCTGAGTGGAGGATTCTGCCTCCTTCCACAGAGGATCACCCAGGCTGCTGCTGAGGGTTCAGAGAGCTTTCACAGCACTTTCCAAAGCCAGGCAATGACCACTGCAGTGCCAAAGGCTCCTCTGAGAGTGCCCCTGAGCTGAGCTGAGCTCTGGTGACCAGGAAATGTGGCTGGGGAAGGCCAGGGCTCCCAGCAATGCTGCTCCATTGGGAGGGAGGCACAGAGCTCCAGGCAATCAGATCCTGCACTTACCCCTCTGTACCCTTGAAAACAACAACAAATCCCCTGTGATCAGTGAAAACAAACAGGAGAACCCCAAGTCCCAAGAATAAAGGGAGGAAGCTCTATCAAACATTTAGAGAAAAACTCATTGATCCTGCACTACTGAAGTGGAGGGAATTTTATGGTTGACTTTGAGGGAAGCAAAAACAAGTCTTTGAACTGGATTGCTTCTTATTTTCATAACACTGTAGAAAATATCTCCAGCTCATATGAAAACGAGTCAGAGTTATCTGCACTTCCAGGGCACCGAAGCTTGGGAGTGTGAGCCTTTGGAAAATCAAGGAAATGGGTGACAGATCTAAATTTCTCCACCTTCAGTCCACTGAAAGGACCTTGTAGAAACAAAGTGACTTTTCCTTGTGTTCTCCAAAGGTGAGAATTCACATGATGAGCCTGGACCTGCTTTTCCAGCTCCTGGCTGGTGGTGTGGGTTAAACACTCAGAAATAGGTTACAAAGGACTCGAGTGCTGAAGAACAAATATTCCTCTGGTGACTTCTTGGTGGCCTAGTTCTGGGCCAGCAAAGTCAGAGCAGACAGAGCATTTCAAACCCCACTGAGCAAGTGCAGGAGGCGCTTTCAGGAGAGGCCCAGGGAGATGAGCAGAGCAAAAGGCACCTCTGGCTCTGGAGCTGCTGGGGGCAGCAGGGTCAGGAGGGCCTGGCTGGGGCTGGAGATCAGCACATTGCCCCTGGACCACCCCCAAGTGCCTCTTCTCCATCCCCTTCCCCTCTGAAACACGGAATTGCTGCTGGCCACGGCTTAACCCAGTCCTTAATTCATTATGTGTTTGGATTTGATTAGAAATTGCATTTAATTCTCCATTGAATGAAAAGGAAAGAACCCTTCAGCTGTCAAATGCTGTCCAATGCTGTCTCTGGTCACGGGGAACAGATCCCAGGTGTTTTACAGGTGCTGCCCTTGCAATGCCCTTCCCAGGCACTCACAGCCTGCTCTGTGCAGGGGACAGAGAGGATGCAGGCTCTGGTACTTAAAGGTTTTATGGGACATGAAATAATTTTGCTGGTTAAAAGCTAAACTTTATAGTGTTTCTATTTTTAATTAAATATTAATTGCAGAAGATGGCTCTGGAATTGACTGTTCAGATCATTTAATCCATATAGATGACCTTTAGGTTGAATTTATTCTCTCAAGCTTACTCTGCCCTTCAACCCCGTCTGGGCACTGACCTCATCTCCAGGCCGCTCCACTCTTAATTAGAAAGATGCCAAGCCCACACTCCTCTTTAATGTTTATTAATGCTGCTGTGCTGAGGATCCTGCAGGAGCTGCTGATTACTGCTGTAAACTTTCCCAGGCACTGCTCAGAGTGCAAACAGCCCAGTGATTCCTGCTCAGCCTTGGAGCCTCAGGTGCCCTTCAAAGGGGCAGAAAGGGGAGCAGTTTCTCCTGAGTTGAGCAGCAAACCCACCTCCTATGCTCCTTTAGTGCAATAGAAGCATTACTTGAAAAATCTTTTTACTTTTTTTTCTTCCCTCTCCCAACCATCTTAATTCAGCTCTTTTGATGCTGATAAGCAGCTTTGTGCAGCATGAAATTTCCTACCAGGATTCTGAGTTGCCTGAGAATTCAGGTATAAACCCAGAGCCCTGGCCAGCAGGAAGATGTGTGTCCGTGTGCTGGCAGCTCTGGAAGGATTAGGTTCATTTGCAAATCTGTGTTTGCTGCTGTGAGACGTGAGTCTGCTTCTGGCAGTGCACAAGCACCAGGATGGTTAAAGGCTGAACAGTTCATTAAAAAGGCAAGTTAATGACAGGGGTAAACCAGCCTGCTCTGTTTGCTTGTCTGTGGGACCCTGGGGGCAGAGACCCATCCCAGAGGGGAGGGTTCAGTTTGCACTTGAAATTTCTGGAGTTCCTCTGGCACACCTGGCTCGTGGTTTCTGCTGCTGTGCTGCTGATGTGCACTGAAGGATGTGAAATCAAAGATAAACCCAAAACTCCATCCCAAACCCCAAAACTCCACCCAGGGCCCCAGAGAGCTGCTCCAGAGCCCAGGGGCTGTGCCAGGCCCGGGCAGGCTCTGGCTCCCAGCACAGCCTGTCCTCAGCACGGGCAGGAGCTGCCCTCCCTCCTGTGCCCCAAACCGTGCAGCTCCTGCTGCTGCACAGAGCAGGGGCATGCAAAACAAGGCAAAGAATTGAAATGATTATTCCT
Organism: Geothlypis trichas; assembly: GCA_009764595.1. Lineage (NCBI taxonomy): Eukaryota > Metazoa > Chordata > Aves > Passeriformes > Parulidae > Geothlypis > Geothlypis trichas. Next base: position 6,546,196 of record CM019925.1, read on the forward strand.
TCCAAATCTGCTTTTGCCCTCTGGGGTGACGGTAACCACCTTGTGTGCTGCTCAGGATCACTGAGGCCTGTCAGGGTCTGCTCCAGCTGGGGGATTTGACACGTGGATCAAGCCCCTTAAGCCTGCTCCTGAGGATTTGGAGATTTTTGTAAAGCTCAAATGCACAAAGCGGCCTCTGAGCTGTGGCTGCTGGATGGATCAATGCAACTGCATTTGACTTTTCAAACAAAAGCTGCCATGTTCCTTCTCTTGCCTCCTCTCCTGGAGTTTCCATTTAATGTTTGTAATGCTGCTGCTGTGCTCACGGTTGTTTTCCAACCAGAGCCCCTTAAAGCAGGCAAAAAGCCCCTAAGAAGAAAATCCATGAGCTCTTTGAGCACATTTCCTGGACCCCTCCCTCTCTCTGCCCTCCTTACAACAGCAAGGCTGTTACCATTCCAATCTGGACATAAGGCAGCCAAGTTCTCCAGCTGGAAAGTTTGAAATGTCTGTGCCAAGGAGCACGGGAGGGCTGTGGCAGCAGCTGCTTTGAAGGGACCCCCAGTTCCCCCCAGTTCCCCCCGTGTCCCACATTCCCAGCCCTGGTGACATTTGCACACCCGAGGCCAGGCTGAGCTGCCTTTGGCTGCCCCGGCTGCTGCTCCTGGCCCAGACAAAGCCCCAGGGCTGCCCCAGGGTGTGTGTGTGTGTGTCTGTCTGTCTGTCTGTCCTGGCACAGGATGGCACTGGGGCACATGGATCCCATGGATCTTCCCCTCTGGGCTCCTGCTGCAGCTCCTGGAGCTCAGCACAGCCTGACCCAGCCCTGCACAGCTCTCCTGGTGCTTTTCTGAATGGACAGCACAAGTAAATCTGATTATTTCTCGGCCACGCGTTGCTGTCTGTAATTGCCCAGATTTGGACTTTAATTAGTCCGATTGCTGCCTCAGCACAGGGTGGACAAGGCAAGGGCAGCCACAGGAAATGCTGGATGGCCTCTCCTGATCACAGCCACACTCTGGGTCCTTGTACCTGACCCCAGGCTGTGACCAGGCCCTGATCTCACCATGGCCATTAGGGCACACCTGATTTGTGGATTTATTCTTTGTGTTTGCATTCCCTCTGCTCCTGTACCTGGCTGTATTTTTGGTGGTTTTCTGCAAGCTGCTTTTGTACAGCAGGAATGGAGACACTGGCAGTGAAATTTGACTGAAATCCATCAGAGCAATTTGCATCTTTACTCAGCTCCTACACCTGTAATGATTTTCACAGGCAGATGAGCTTTGAGCACAGGTGCTTCAGGAACAGCCCTCCAGACCAAGGCCTGCATTACACAAATCCAATTTCAAAATTAAATTTCCGATGCCTCGAGAAAAAGATTGCAGGGAGCTAAAAAAAGCCCTGAATCTGATGGTGAACATGAATATACCTGCAAGTCACACTCCAATAAACCTCAGAGCAGGAGCAGTCCCTGGAAGAAAGGCTCAGCTTTAACCTCTGGCTGCAGGCTCAGACTGCTCGTGGCAGCCCCTCCAGTCCTCATCCCACTGGATAATTTTCCTCCTGCAAAGCAATGCTGGGCTGCTTGGCTGAGTATTTCCAAACACCCAAATCCTGGGGCAATGATTTCAATAAATACAAACTGTGGGACTCCTGCCTGGGTCTGGAAGGGAACCTGCTCCAGAATGCAGATGGAAGCAGGGCAGCTGCACTGTGTTCATTGAGTACACACCAAACAGGGCCGTGAATTGATGTCAGTGAGCCCTGCTCAGAGCAGAGCCAGACTCAGATCAGCTCCTGGAGATAAAACCAGCCCAGCTCTGCCTGTTCCTGCTGCCCTGGAGATGGATATCACCTCCTGGGACGGGCACTTAACGCTGCCTCTCCTTACTGCCAGCCTGCTGCAGCAGCCTATAATTAGTTTTCACACCTTGGCCATGTTTAACTCCCCTCTGTCTCATCTGTTCATCTGCTAACAAGCAGCAAATGTGTTTTCGACTGGGCTCCGAATGGGAGGCCAAGACCTCATAGTTCACCTTCTGAGGGAGCTGCTCGGAGGGCACAGCTCTTAAATAATTTTCAAATATCTTGTATTCATGTAGTTTTTACAGCCTGAACAAAAATGAGATTGTATATCTTAATATTAATGCAGAAAGTTGTAAATGGACTAAAAGCTAATAGCATAAAATAATCTTTAATTTCCTTTTGGTGCAGGGAAATGATTTAATATGAGCAAGGTACCAGTCTGACAGCCCGGAACACCTTCCATGAGCTGAGCAAACCCAGCAGTTCCTGTTCCATCAGTGCTGGGGCAGTTTAGGGGGCTGTTCCAAAAGAGGCCTTCAGTGGGTATTGGGGGACTGAACTCCCACAGAATTCAGATGAGTGCAGGAGTTGCACTCTGCTAAACACAGGTCTGGGACATGGCAGACTGAACACGGGTTTTAATTTTAATAGAGGTGAACTTCTCCCTCCTCCCGTGCCGTGCTGGGAATCTCCAGCTGAAGCTGTGACTTCCTGGGTCACATCTCCCTTGTCAGGACACAAATGAGGAACAGCTCCTTCCTCATTCCCCACATCTGAGCTCACTTTGCAGCAGTGCTTGCCCCTGTGCTGCTGTGTCTGGAATATCAAATCGGAGCTGATCTGAGCTGCTCAGAGCAGGGGTGGCCCCTGTCCTGCCCATCTCCCAGCACGGCCGTGCCAGGCTCACACAGGCGTGTGCTGTGCTGTGGGCCAGCCTGGCTTTGTTCATTTGTTTCTTTATTTATCTGTCCATCACTCCCTGCAGTTGTTTGCATAAGAACAGAGATTAAAACTCCTGCAGTAATGGCTGGAGCTGCAATTGGATTCAGAGCCCGGGCCTGGCTGATTGGAGCTGCAGGGCTCTGCAAGGGCTCCCCTGCTTGGGGTGATGTCCTGGCCTGGCCCTGCTGCCCCCCACATTAGGGCAGGATTGTTCTTCCATTTTCGTGTTCTGCAGCTGTCCCTGCCCAAGGCAGTCGATGGGAGCCTCCTGTGCCCTTTGTCCTGAGTGTCTTTTCCAAAGAGCTGCCCCTGATCATCGACCTTTTCTATTCCCACTGTTAATCCTCCTCCCTCCTTCAGTGCTCTGGTCATTTACTAATCCCAGCTGCCGTGTGCGTGGATGTGGGGAGATGGAAACCTAATCTCAATGAGGTTTTCATTCTCTGGCTAATGTACTTAGGGAGATTCACAGGATTGAAGCTGTTTTTAGGGTTGGTGGTGCAGCAGATGCCCAAATGCCCACTGCTACCTGGCCTGGGGAAGGGAATCCACACGGCCGTGGATTTGGCTGGCTTTATTCAAATGCAGGCTGGTTTTGTAGTTATAAATTGCACTCTTATCCTTCCTGATAATTTCACTGAGACACAAGGGGTCTGTTAAGAGGTTTGGAGCCTTTCCCAACCAAGGAGCTCCTTTAGACATGAGATGGGCTGAGCCAGAGCCCCTCTGCGGAGCAGGGCAGGGCCTCGAGCCTCAGGGTGCACCAGGGGAAGTTTGGATTGGGTTTTAAGGAGAATTTCCTCCCAGAAGGGGCTGTCAGGGATTGCAGCAGCCTGCTCTGGGCAGTGGTGGGGTCACCAGCCCTGGAAGTGTTAGGAAGGTGTGGATGTGGCACTTGAGGACAGGGCTCATGGTGGCCGTGGTGCTGGGCTGATGCTGGGACTGGGTGACCCCAAAGGTCCTTTCCAGCTGAAACAATTCCAGGGTTCCCTGACTGCCAGGAGCAGGATGCACAGCTGGGGGATGCAGCATCTCCCGAGGCACTGCTGGAGCTGAGCTGGCAGAGGTGGGGAGGATTGACAAGCTGAACGTCACAGGCGAGTTCCCAAACGAATCTGTTGTGATAGGTATTAGTCATAAGGATAAACTGCTGGGAGATTTGCATTTTATTCTCTTTATCCTCCTTCAATCCCAAACAGCCCCTTCTGCCCACCCTAATTTGGAATATTGAAGGGGATTTGCTGCATTTTTTAGTAATTAAAGGTCCTGGAGAACAGCGAGTTCCTTTGAAGGGAGTGATGTGTGTGCAGAGCTCCTGTGCCCACCCACCCACAGAGCCATGGGCTCATTAGGGTGGGAAAAGCCTGTAAAACCATGAGATCCAGCCAGCACCCACACTGCCCTGCTCACCCTAAAGCCTGGCCCCAGGATGGTGCTGGGTGACTCTCAGGAATCCCCCTGGTCCCTGGTTTGTGCTCACTCCCACTGGGAATCCTCACTTGGCTCTGTTCTCTTCTCCCCTCTGGATTATTTGGGGGTTCTCAGCTCCTGGCTGAGCCCCCAGCCCAGTGCAGCCCTGCAGAGCTGCTTACACACCTCAAACACAGCAGCACTTCCACAAAGAGCCTGAATTTATCTGAGCTCTGTCATATGCTGCTCTCATTGTGTTTTATGACCTTTAATTAATTAAGCTTCATAAAATTCTAATCATGCTGGAAATATTAATCCTGTTTTAAATTAACTGGCCAAAGAGAGGTGAAATGTCTTAGCAGGCTGTGGGTACCTGGTTTGAACCCTGACGTGCTCCAGCCTTGCTGTGACCCACAGGAAAATTCCCCTCCCTCGGGAATCCAGGGGGAGCCTTTGGCTCTAAAGCTCCTGTGCTGAATTATTCCTACTGCTCCTGGATGTGACCTGAGCAAGCCACGTTTTATCCCAGGACCCACATGGCTGCTGCTTTGGGAGCAGTTTCAGCAGGAGCAGGAGTGAGAATTCCCTCTCCTCCTGCCAGCCAAAAACTTCCACGACTCCTCAATTCCTTCCCCACGAGTGCAGAAGGCAGTCCTATTTTATCACTCTTAGCCTGGGATTTCTTGGCATGAGCTGACTGGTTATTTTCTTTGGAAGGAGGCTTTGTGAGTGGTTATTTAAAGCTCTGCTGCACCTCCCTTGTGAGGTGTACCACATCTCTGTCCTTCCGAGCAGAGTGTGAGCCCTGCCACGTCTCACTGAGCCTGCAGCCAGGCAGGGCTGGCATGGCTGGGGCACTGGGAGCTCTGCATTTGTGTCTCTGGGTGTGTTGGCATCGCTGGGGGCTCACTGCAGCTTCACTGCCATGGGGGCACAGGGCAGCAGCACCTGAGACCAGGGGGCTGCACAAAGATTGCAGAGAATTCACCTGCAGAGCCCAGAATCACAGAATGGTGGGATGGGATGGGATGGGATGGGATGGGATGGGATGGGATCCATGGGATGGGATGGGATGGGATGGGATGGGATGGGATGGGATGGGATGGGATGGGATGGGATGGGATCCATGGGATGGGATCCATGGGATCCATGGGGTGGGATCCATGGGGTGGGATCCATGGGATGGGATGGGATCCATGGGATGGGATGGATGGGATGGGATGGGATGGATGGGATGGGATGGGATCCATGGGATGGGATCCATGGGATGGGATGGGATCCATGGGATGGGATGGGATCTATGGGATGGGATGGGATAGGATGGGATCCATGGGATGGGATGGGATAGGATGGGATCCATGGGATGGGATCCATGGGATGGGATCCATGGGATCCATGGGGTGGGATGGGATAGGATGGGATCCATGGGATGGGATCCATGGGATGGGATCCATGGGATCCATGGGGTGGGATGGGATAGGATGGGATCCATGGGATGGGATCCATGGGATGGGATCCATGGGATGGGATGGGATCCATGGGATGGGATCCATGGGATGGGATGGGATCCATGGGATGGGATGGGATCCATGGGATGGGATGAGATCCATGGGATGGATGGGATCCATGGGGTGGGATCCATGGGATGGGGGCAGCAGGGCAGCCCCAGGCTCTGGGGACACCCCTGTCCATTCTGTGCTCTCTGCAGGGCCGGGCAGGGTTTGCAGGCTGGGCAGCCAAGGCTGAGCTCGCTGGTTTCTCTCTCTGCTCCTGCACATGACTCCACAGGGTTTCCTGTGCCCCCCTGATCCACAGCCCCAGCAGCAGAGCAGGTACTTGAGAGCAGAGGAGATGAAACATTTCATTATTTATTTCCCTGTGGTGATCTCTGTACACTCGAGTCAGGAGATTTGATTACATTTACATTAGCATGTTAATAATTCATCACATCATCCAGACTCTTAAATCCAGATGCAGGAGGTATTAGCAGTAAAAATACTCCTCATCTGTGTTTATTTCTGGACATGTTTGAAACATTTGTATTTTTCTTACAGCTTTGGGCTTAAGCAGGAGTGCTGTCACTGTCCCCAAGTACCTGCAGTTTAAGGCACTAGAGCTGGGGATGTGCTCCATGGCATTTTTAAATGAAATTTGCATTTCTTGTCTATTCAGAAAGGGTTTCTTCTGTTGCAGGGGGTGGAATGAGATGAGCTTTAAGGTCCCTTCCAACCCAAACTGTTGCATGATTCTGGATGTAAGCTACACATTGTATATATTGCTACAGACACAAACACATACACTTATATATATATTTGTATGTATGTATGTATATTGCTTAGGCATCTGTAGACACCCACAAATTTAGATTTTGTTTAGTCAGGAAGCTGCACAGACTGGAAATGAGAGGCTCTGAGCTAAATGATGTCACAGATTTTGGATCACAGTGAGCACAGGCACTCACAAAATAGGAAATTTTTGAGAAGATCTGGCAAGATCATACTGGATAACCTCAGATTTGGTTTGAAAAAGGAAGATTAACATCCTGATCACAAGGAATAATTGTTACAATATTTCACATTGCACTGGAGCTTATTGCTGAAATCCTCTGTTTGACACTGCTGAATATTCTGCTATTTTATCATTTGCTGACTGGCATAGCAAATGGAGAATTGTGTCAGGAATGAAGAGGAACGGTGCTTTTCCCTTTAAATAAAGAAATAAGTACCAGTGTGCTTCTCAGGGTACCTGGGTGTGCTGCAGTGAGGTTTCCTGGTGCCCTTGGTGCCCAGGGAGCAGGGCCTGGCACAGGCTGTGGCACCCAGCACATCACAGACACCCTGGCACAGGCTGTGGCACCCAGCACAGCACAGACCCAGCACTGCCCTCCCTGCACGTGTGACCTTCCTCTGATGGGGGATCTGCTGCCACCCGGACAGTGCCCCAAATTCCACAGCACGGACAGTGCCCCAAATTGCACAGCACGGACAATGCCCCAAATTGCACAGCACGGACAATGCCCCAAATTGCACAGCACGGACAATGCCCCAAATTCCACAGCACGGACAGTGCCCCAAATTGCACAGCACGGACAATGCCCCAAATTGCACAGCACGAGAGCAGAGTGTGCTGAAGTGAGGGGGTGCTGGCAAAGTGGGTCATGAACAGTGCTGGGAGCCTCTGTGCTGGGTGCTTGGCATGAATTGTCACTCACAAGTTTGTCATTTCCTGGCTTTTGTCATTTTAGAGCCAATTCTGAACCTGGCTGATTTTGTTTGTGAAACATTCAGTTGCCTTTAATTGCCTGCGTTCCTTTTATAAATCCGATCTGATCATGGAGGTCTGGAGGCAAGTTCCCTTTGTGGCCATAGATTTCCCTCAGTGTTCCCTGAGTTTGGGTCCTGAGGAGGGGGCAGGAGCTGGGCAGGGCAGGTTCAGGTTCCTGAGCCCCCCTGCTCCTGCCAGCCCAGCTGTGGGTGCCACCCTGGCAAAGGGCAGGGGCAGTGCCAAGGGCAGGGCCTGGCTGTGGGTGCCACCCTGGCACAGGGCAGAGGCAGTGCCAAGGGCAGGGCCTGGCTGTGGCTCCCTCTGGAGCTCTCCCTGTTCTTGGGTATTGAATACCAGGTGTGCCATGTGAAACCACCCTGCTGGGCACGGCTGCCACCGGCTGTCACACTGCCCTGCTGGAGGGGCACAGGGAGCCCCAGAGCCCCCCTGGCCTCTCTGGTGCCTTCTCTGGCCACACCTGCACAGCACTGCCCAAGGTTCTGTCCCTTGAGAGAATTGATTAAAAATAGTCTTTCTTTCTAAGCCATGGTAATGGGCTTCTTTTCTTTTTTCTTTTTTCTTTTTTCTTTTTTTTTGAAATTGTCTTGATAAGGACACAGTCAGTTTGTAATGGAAAAGGTATTTGGGAAAATAAATGAGGTTTCTAATCTTTTCCTTTTTCCTTCAGCACCTGTGCTCTCACATCAATGCATAAGTACCTATTTTAATTTAACACCTGTTTCTTTGAACCATTATTTTACTTTTCTCCACGTTTTAATCCCCCTGGATAGTAATTCTCATTTTTAGGAGCTGTGAGGTCTCAGAGAAATCTGGTGCTCCCCAGTGTGCTCGGGATGCTCAGGCCCCTGGTTCTTGTCGTTCCCCAGCTCGTCCCTCCCTGTGCCCGTTTCTGCAGGAGCTGCAGCAGCACCCAAAGCCTTGCAGCAGCGTGGGTGCTGCTTGCAGGGCTGCAATTCCAATTATCCCGAGGCTGTTTCCCTCCAAGGAGGTTTGTTAGCAAGTGCTCAGTCCTGCTGCAGGAAATGCTCTCTTCATACCTGGAGAGTGTCTCAGAAATTGTTCTGACATCAGATGTCTTTCAATTACAACTGTTCATCTTTGGAAAAACAGTTCATTTTCTTAATTAGGAAATGATAACCACGGTGCTCTAATGAGAGTGGCAGTGCTCTGACACAGCTCAGGGTTTCAGACCTGGCAAAGGCAGGGGGGCTTCCCCTGCCCAGGCTGTGCCAGCTGCAGTGCCCAGCCTGGCTGTGCCAGGGACACCAGGAGGGGTCCTGGGCTGGGGCTGCTCTGAGGGGCAGCTGAGAGCTGCTCCAGCCTGGCAAAGCTGAGCTCAGCCCCAGCCTGGCAAAGCTGAGCTCAGCCCCAGCCTGGCAAAGCTGAGCTCAGCCCCAGCCTGGCAAAGCTGAGCTCTTCTGAGCCAGGGCCTCCAGCAGGAGCAGGAAGGGGGAACGAGCTCCTGGGGTTCTGTGCTCCCTTCCCTGCCCTGGGTGAAACCCCTGCAGCCCCTGCAGCCCCTGCAGCCCCTGTCCCTGCTCCTACAGCCCCTGTCCCTGTCCCTGCAGCCCCTGCAGCCCCTGTCCCTGCTCCTGCAGCCCCTGTCCCTGTCCCTGCAGCTCCTGCAGCCCCTGTCCCTGCTCCTGCAGCCCCTGCAGCCCCTGTCCCTGCTCCTGCAGCCCCTGCAGCCCCTGCAGCCCCTGTCCCTGCTCCTGCAGCCCCTGTCCCTGCTCCTGCAGCCCCTGCAGCTCCTGCAGCCCCTGTCCCTGCTCCTGCAGCCCCTGCAGCCCCTGCAGCCCCTGTCCCTGCTCCTGCAGCCCCTGTCCCTGCTCCTGCAGCCCCTGTCCCTGCTCCTGCAGCTCCTGCAGCCCCTGCAGCCCCTGCAGCTCCTGCAGCCCCTGTCCCTGCTCCTGCAGCCCCTGTCCCTGCTCCTGCAGCTCCTGCAGCCCCTGCAGCCCCTGTCCCTGCTCCTGCAGCTCCTGCAGCCCCTGCAGCCCCTGCAGCTCCTGCAGCCCCTGTCCCTGCTCCTGCAGCCCCTGTCCCTGTCCCTGCTCCTGCAGCCCCTGTCCCTGCTCCTGCAGCTCCTGCAGCCCCTGCAGCCCCTGCAGCTCCTGCAGCCCCTGTCCCTGCTCCTGCAGCCCCTGTCCCTGCTCCTGCAGCCCCTGCAGCCCCTGTCCCTGCTCCTGCAGCCCCTGCAGCCCCTGCAGCCCCTGCAGCCCCTGTCCCTGCTCCTGGGCAGGGTCAGGGGCTCTGGGGCTCTGTGTGAAGGGGGGTGAGGAGTGCCAGGAGTTCCCAGGTGTTCACAGCAGCCCAGGACACTGTGCCAGCCCCCTCTGCCTTCCCTGCCCAGAGAAAAGGGATGGCAAAGCTCCTTCCCTTCCCACAGCTCCTTCCCCTGCTCAGCTCCTTCCCAGGATGTGATGGTACAAAGCCCACCTTCTGCTTTTTCAAACAAATCCCATTTTTACTCCAAGGAAAGCCATTTGGAACGCACTTAGCAACCGTCAGAGGCTATTTTTAGCTGCCATCAGGGTGTCATGTACAAAATGTAGTAATCTCATGCTTGGAGCTTTTCCCCTTCTTGCCAGGGCCCTGAATTGCTGGTGCTGAGCAGGGCTGGGGGAGCCCTGCTCTGGGTCTGGCTCAGGCTGTGTGCCCTCATCTCCCCTGGCACCTGGGCACTGCAGGGCAGCCCCAGCCTGGGCACCGTGCTGAACAGGGCAAACAGGGCAGGGCTTCAACCCCTCTCTGACAACGAGCTCTGGGGTCAAGGGGGTTTGTGGGACAGGGATGCAAAGGGAGGATGGACAGGGATGCAAAGGGAGGATGGACAGGAATGCAAAGAGAGGATGGACAGGGATGCAAAGGGAGGATGGGCAGGGATGCAAAGGGAGGATGGACAGAGGTGACTCAACACCTCCAGGGCTCGCCCAGAGGGCCGGCAGGATGGGCTCAGGGGTTAACCTCACTCCTGCCATGCCCTTTCCATCTTGGGCAGGGGCTCTGCCCTCCCTCAGCCCTGGCAATTGGCCCTGGCGGGGGCTGGCAGCCTTGGGAAGCTCTCAGGGTGGGGAGATGTTCCTCCATTGCTCTGCCAGTGCTCACACAGCACAGCAAGGGAGGGAGATGGTCCTGGGGCTGTAGAACTGCACTGGGACCCCAGTGCTCCCAAATTCCCCTGGAATTCTGTGTGGGACCGTGGCCCTGCGAGTCCTGGCTCTGCTCAGAGCTCTGGGTGCCAGAAGGGATGGGGCTCCTGTGCTCCCTTCAGAGCGACCTCCTGGGCCAGATCAGAAAGAGATTTTAAATAATTCATTGAATAAAGTCTGGGATTTCTGTAAATGTCTGTCTGCTCCTCCTTGCTCTTTATTATTCCTGGCTTTTGTACCAACCCATAGAGCACAGAGCCTCATCCCTCTTGTCACCACATCTCCTTTCCTCCCTTCACTGCTGATCGTGCCACTGCTTTGAAATCACTTTCATTTCTCTTTCTCTCTTGAACGAGGGAATGGTTTTGGTTTGATTTCCCTGCTGGAGAGGGTTTGATTTTCCTGATGAGAGGGAACACAGCCATTCACTCCCGGGTGTGGGAGCACCTCCCTCAGAGGGCAGCTCCAGCAAACTGCAGGGTCCTGTCAGCCCTGGGCCAGCCCTGCCCTCAGCTGCACCCAGCAGCCACAGCAGCAAAATAAAGATGTGCCCATAATCCTGGGCATTGAGGGCTAAAAACCTGCCCGGGGCTCAGGGAGAGGCAGGGCAGCCAGCCAGGCACAGCTCTGGAGCTCTGCATGGGAGGAACTGGTTCAACTGCCCAGGGAATTGGTTTAACTGCCCAGGGAATTGGTTAAACTCTGCCCAGGGAACTGTTTAAACTCTGTGCAGAGAATTGGTTAAACTGCCCAGGGAATTGGTTAAACTGCCCAGGGAATTGGTTCAACTGCCCAGGGAATTGGTTAAACTGCCCAGGGAATTGGTTAAACTGCCCAGGGAACTGGTTAAACTGCCCAAGGAACTGTTTAACTCTGCCCAGGGAATTGGTTAAACTGCCCAGGGAATTGGTTAAACTGCCCAGGGAATTGGTTAAACTCTGCCCAGGGAATTGGTTAAACTGCCCAGGGAACTGGTTAAACTGCCCAAGGAACTGTTTAACTCTGCCCAGGGAATTGGTTAAACTGCCCAGGGAATTGGTTAAACTGCCCAGGGAATTGGTTCAACTGCCCAGGGAACTGTTTAAACTCTGCCCAGGGAATTGGTTCAACTGCCCAGGGAATTGGTTCAACTGCCCAGGGAATTGGTTCAACTGCCCAGGGAATTGGTTAAACTCTGCCCAGGGAATAGGTTAAACTGCCCAGGGAACTGGTTAAACTCTGCCCAGGGAATTGGTTGATTGTCCTGGTTGAGCACTCTGGCTCACTCCTCTAACCATAGGGATGGGTTTCTTCTGCTCTTCAGCTTCAGGCTGGAACAGAACAGAATATTTTCTTGCAAAGACACATGATAAGTCCTGCCTTATGTGATGGTACGAAATGAGATCAGGAGGAATGCTGTTTGATCAGGGAGAAAGGAAAGAAAGAGGGAATAACCAGGCACCTGATGAATTCCTGGCTCTCACTGTGGGGTGTGGCAGGTCCCTCGTGTCCCCCTGCCTGGCCAGGTGTGAGCAGGTGTGAGCAGCTGGGCCAGAGCCCCAGGAGATGTAGAACCAGAACTTTTCTGTCTTTTCTAAAGACTGGTACAAACTCCAAGTGATTTATTTCCACCACAGCTCTCCCGGCTGTCTCACCTGTGGGGAAGTGAGGCTGGATTTATTCCAGGCCGAGCAGGAGTGAAATGTGCCTTCCTTCATCCCGGAGCCCTGTGAGAGCTCCACTCTCCCCCTGGCTGAGCAGCTGCTGGGGGATGCTGTGGTGGCTTTGCAGGCCATCAGTCGCTGCCTTTTCCCTTTCATGTGGAGATTGAACCCAACGAGGTTCGTGCTTGATCAGCAGTGAGGTCCTGGGGTGGTACTGCCAGAGTGTTTCTTGTCCTGTGGCTTCAAAGCCTTGGTTTTCCTTTTGACAATTATATTTCTTTTGTAGCACAGCCCCACTGTTCTGAGAGGATTATGGCAGTCCTGGTGGGTGTGTGTACACAGGGCAGAAAGAGCTGCAGTCAAACCCGGAGCCCTTTAAGTAACAAAACAAAAACAGAAGTGGAATTGCACCGGAGCTCGTTTAAGGCTCCCTGAAATTTCCATTGTGCGAGCGTTTGAGTGTTGTAGTTACTGTGGCACATCTCATTTTCCTTTATTCCCTGGTGGATGTTTGCCTGAGAATTTGCTTCAGATGCTGAACAATAAAGCCTGTCGCAAATTGCTTTCCAACTGCTAGGTAATTACAGCAGGTTTTATGCTAAATGTAAAGAATGTACTGCTATTTTTTAATAAAGGAACATCTTTTCTTATCTGATGCCCTAAGCCAGTCTCATTTGTCTCACTTGCAGCTGCAGGGTGGCTGTCCCCAGCTGGAGCTGCCGGCATGGCTGTCCCCAATCCGTGCCAGAACCTGCTCCAGTCATCAGAGCCTGTGTGTTCAGTAAGTAACTTTAAATATTTGATATACTACACGGAGGCCAGGGAGCGTGTTTCTATCTGTGCTTGTTACCAGATCTGAGTGTTTGGCTCCAGCAGCTCGGAGGATTAGCTCCTGCTTGTGTCACATTTGTCAGTGTTTACTAACGAGCAGTGACATTGTCATCCCTGAGCGCCAGCCTGGGTAAACACGGAGCTCCTCATCCCTTCCTGGGGAGTGTTCCCTCTGTGCCCCTGTGCCGAGCTGGGCTCTGTGCCTGTGAACCCCCCAGAACCCCAATTTCACCCGGAGCTGCTGCTCTGGGCTGTTCTGGGCTGCCCTGGGCAGGGTGGCGCTCACCAGGGCTGGGCTGGAGGAGCTTGTGGGGCTTTCCCAGCCTTGCTGTGCTCCATCCCATGGCTCTGGGAGCTTGTGGGGCTTTCCCAGCCTTGCTGTGCTCCATCCCATGGCTCTGGGGCTTTCCCAGCCTTGCTGTGCTCCATCCCATGGCTCTGGGGCTTTCCCAACCATGGTGTGCTCCATCCCATGGCTCTGGGAGCTTGTGGGGCTTTCCCAGCCTTGCTGTGCTCCATCCCATGGCTCTGGGAGCTTGTGGGGCTTTCCCAGCCTTGCTGTGCTCCATCCCATGGCTCTGGGGCTTTCCCAGCCTTGCTGTGCTCCATCCCATGGCTCTGGGAGCTTGTGGGGCTTTCCCAGCCTTGCTGTGCTCCATCCCATGGCTCTGGGAGCTTGTGGGGCTTTCCCAACCATGGTGTGCTCCATCCCTGGCTCTGGGAGCTTGTGGGGCTTTCCCAGCCTTGCTGTGCTCCATCCCATGGCTCTGGGGCTTTCCCAGCCTTGCTGTGCTCCATCCCTGCCTCTGGGGCTTTCCCAGCCTCCCTGTGCTCCATCCCTGCCTCTGGGGCTTTCCCAGCCTCGCTGTGCTCCACCCCTGGCTCTGGGGCTGCCTGGGAGCAGGAGGCAGCCCCAGTGCCCCAGGGCTGCTGCAGGGCTGCTGGAGCTCCCCTGCTCCCAGCTCAGGATGGGCACACAGGGTCGGGTCCATCTGCACCTGCAGATCTGTGCCTGGAGCTGCTGGAAATGTGCAGCTGAAATGTATTTTTAACCTGTGCCGCTCATTGGAATCTGAAAATGGATGTGAGCCCACACATGGAGCAGGTGCATGGAGGGATGGGAGTGAGGTGCTGATCAAACACACATTGGGAGTGGAGTTACTGCCCCTTAGATCCTGAACTGATGGGACAGAAAGGGCACAAGATCAGCCCAACACCCGGGAACCTGCATTTCCAACTCACGGGAATCAAGAAACCCTAATGTAGAGATGTTTCTGGCATTGCTTTGACATCTGGGGGCTCTGGGGTGTTTCCTGAGCTGCCCGGTGTTTTCTGTGGGTGTTTTCAGTCACCTGCTGCAAGCACCCTTCCAGTGGCTGCCCTGCAGGACCTGGATGTGTTTGGGGTATGTTCTGGAGCTGCTGGCTGTTCCTAGAAGGAGCCGTGTGCTGCTCAACACGCAGCAGCAGCAGCAGCAGCCCTTGGTGCCAGAATCTGCAATCAAAGCTGTGCTGGGGGAAAATTGCTCTCAGGCCCTTGTGGATATTGTAGCGAGGTTTGAAATGAATCTCTGCTGTTGCTGTTTATGACCTTCTTTATCTATTTCCCATTAACTTTTATTGGGCTGATTGATGGGAGTGCAGGAACAAGGAGGTGCAGGAACAAAGAGATGTGCTAATGGCAAAGGCTGATTAGCACACAGCCCTCTGCTCATCTGCCTCTCACACCTTCCTCGGGGAGGGGGCTCCTCCCGGGGTCCCTGGGGGTCCCTGGGTTGTACCTTCAGGGACCCCCGTCCTAGGCAGGAAAGGAATGATGAATTTGACTCTATGTTTTTGGAAGGTTATTTAATTATTTTCTGATCTGTATTATATTAAAGAATGCTATATTGAACTACTCTAAAGAATACAGTAAGGACACGGACAGAAGGCTGAGAGATACTAAAGAAAACTCGGGACTCTCTCCAGAGTCCATCACAGCTTGGCCCCCGATTGGCCAATAGGTAAAAACAATTCACACGTTGGATAAACATCTCTAACCACATCCCAAAGCTAAACACAGGAGAGGTGAATGAGATCCTACTGTTTTCCTTTTTTCCTGAGGCTTCTCAGCTTCCCAGGAGAAAAATCCTGGGCAAAGAGATTTTGCAGAGAATGTGACAGTGCCAGCAGGGCCTCCAGGGCCCGGGGGTGCCAGGGGCAGGCTGGGGTGACGGGTGGCTCTGGAGCTGCTGCTGGCACTGGCAGAGTGGGCAATCCATGGCACGGACCACAGCAGAGATGGGATCAGATGGCATCAGGTGGGGAGGGACAAGGGACGGAGCCCTGCCCTGCCCAGGTGACTTCACAGCCACAGCAAAGCCCACGTGGCTCAGAGACAGCAAAACCCCATCAGAGCCATTCCGACTTCACTGCAGAGTGGCTGAAATGTGCAATTCAACATATGGCTAATAAACTACTAATTAAAACAAATAGGAAACAGTCAACTAATCAAATCTTGTTGCCATCTGGCAGCATTCCCTGGCAGGCTGGGAGAGAGGAGTCACCCAGCCCTGGTTCCAGCAGGGACCAGTGACTCAGCAGGGGATTAGGGCAGAGCAGGGAATTGGGGATGATTATTCATTAGTTGGGAGCACAAAAACCTCCTCTCCTCTCTTGCTTTGGTCGCTGTGAGGCCTTTTCCCCTTCTCTCCCCATTTTCCCTCGTGTCCCTGGCAGGGCAGGGCTGGCAGCTCCCAGCCCCAACCCCCCTGGCAGTGGGGGCAGCAGGTAAAGCACCTGACACCCTGGGATAAAGGATTTGATACTCTGAGATAAAGGATTTGATACCCTGAGATAAAGGATTTGATACTCTGAGATCAAACATTTGATACCCTGAGATAAAGCATTGACACCCTGAGATAAAGCATTGACACCCTGAGATAAAGCATTGATATCCTGAGATAAAGCATTGATACCCTGAGATAAAGCATTGACACCCTGAGATAAAGCATTGATATCCTGAGATAAAGCATTGATACCCTGAGATAAAGCATTGATACCCTGAGATAAAGGTTTTGATACTCTGAAATCAAACATTTGATACCCTGAGATAAAGCATTGACACCCTGAGATAAAGCATTGACACCCTGAGATAAAGCATTGATACCCTGAGATAAAGGATTTGATACCCTGAGATAAAGCATTGACACCCTGAGATAAAGCATTGATACTCTGAGATAAAGGTTTTGATACTCTGAAATCAAACATTTGATACCCTGAGATAAAGCATTGACACCCTGAGATAAAGGATTTGATACCCTGAGATAAAGGATTTGATACCCTGAGATAAAGCATTGACACCCTGAGATAAAGCATTGACACCCTGAGATAAAGCATTGACACCCTGAGATAAAGGATTTGATACCCTGAGATAAAGCATTGATACCCTGAGATAAAGCACTGATACCCTGAGATAAAGGATTGATACCCTGAGATAAAGCATTGATACCCTGAGATAAAGGATTGATACCCTGAGATAAAGCATTGATACCCTGAGATAAAGGATTTGATACTCTGAGATAAAGCACTGATACCCTGAGATGTTCTTGACTGCTGCACCTCTGCAGGTGCTCCCCCCTGCCCCAGGTGCCCAGGGGCTGTTTGAAGTGAATTTTGTCAATGCTAGCACCCATTGTGGATTCTGGGCAGAGTCTGGGCAGTATTGCCCATCCCTGCCATGCCCAGGCCAGGCTGGCAGGGCTGCAGCAGCCTGGCACAGTGCGAGCTGTCCCTGCCATGCCAGGGGGGCACTGCAGGGCCTTTGGGGTGCCACCCAGCGCAGTGTGTGTCCTACAGGTGTGTGGGCATCAGGGGGTGCTCAGAGGTGTCCCCTTGCCCCAGGGCAGGGCTGGCACCAGGGCAGGGCTGGCACCAGGGCAGGGCTGGCACGGGGCAAGGCTGGCACCAGGGCAGGGCTGGCACGGGGCAGGGCTGGCACGGGGCAGGGCTGGCAGCAGGGCCCAGCCCAGAGCAGAGCTGAGCCCAGAGCAGAGCTGAGCCCAGAGCAGAGTCCAGCCCAGAGCAGAGCCCAGCCCAGAGCAGGGCCCAGCCCAGAGCAGAGCCCAGCCTAGAGCAGTGCCCAGCCCAGAGCAGAGCCCAGCCCAGAGCAGGGCCCAGCCCAGAGCAGAGCTGAGCCCAGATCAGAGTCCAGCCCAGAGCAGAGCCCGGCCCAGAGCAGAGCCCAGCCCAGAGCAGGGCCCAGCCCAGAGCAGAGCCCGGCCCAGAGCAGAACCCAGGCCCAGATCAAGGCCTGCAGCCCTCGCTGGGTGGGCAGTGCTGTGTGCTGTGCCTGTGGCAGCAGCAGCTGTGTGGAGATGGCTCAGAGGCAGGAGAAGGCTCTGGAGATGGCTCAGAGGCAGGAGAAGGCTCTGGAGATGGCTCAGAGGCAGGAGAAGGCTCTGGAGATGGCTCAGAGGCAGGAGAAGGCTCTGGAGATGGCTCAGAGGCAGGAGAAGGCTCTGGAGATGGCTCAGAGGCAGGAGAAGGCTCTGGAGATGGCTCAGAGGCAGGAGAAGGCTCTGGAGATGGCCCAGAGGCAGGAGAAGGCTCTGGAGATGGCCCAGAGGCAGGAGAAGGCTCTGGAGATGGCTCAGAGGCAGGAGAACACTGGCAATGATTCAGCAGGAACGAGCTGTGCTGCACACCCGGCCTGGGCACCACCCGGGCTCAGGGGGCAGAGCTCAGGGTGAATCGGGCTGTGCCCACCACAGCTGGGCCGTGCCCACCACAGCTGGGCTGTGCCCATCACAGCTGGGCCGTGCCCACCACAGCTGGGCCGTTTGTGCCACACCACTGACAGCAGGGCAGCTCCCGAGGTGCCACTGGAAGAGTGGCACTGTGAAAATGGCAAAATGCCTGTTTAGAGCAAAGAGCAGGAATTTATGGCCCTGGGGAGGCAGAGGGGCAGCTCTGACCGCTGGGACAGGCACAGGGAGCCCTGGGCTGGGCCGGGGCAGGGTCAGCTCGGATGTTTCTGGAAAATTCTTTCCCCAGAGGTGCTGGGCACGGCCCCAGGAGGTGCCAGAGCTCCTGGGGCACTCCCAGGCATGCCCAGGTGGGATTTTGGGGGTCTGTGCCCGGGGTCCCTCCCAGCTCAGGCCGTTCTGTGTTTCACACTGTCCCACAGGGACAGGGCTGGGTACTGGGGCTGCCTCTCAGGCAATGCCAGCAATCAGAGCAGGTGTTTGCCCTCTCTCTGTTATTTACTGACCCCAGCAGCTCTGGCTGACTCCCAGCCCTCACCCAGCCCTGGCCATGCAGGCCCAGGGCACAGCCTGGGCTCACACTCACTGCCTGCCCTGGCACTGGGGCCCATTTCCAGCCCATCTGCACCCCAAAAATTGAATTTGGAACCATTAGCAACAGATGAGCCTTAAACTGGTGTGACAAGAGACCACAGGGATGGAAAATCCTCCTGTGAGTCAGGGAAACCGTGTCCCCTTTCTAAATTGGTGTGTTCCCATGGAGGGGCTCTTTTATTCTCTCATGAATAGACTTTCTAGTTCTTAAATGGAATCATCATTACAAAGAGGCTCTAACTGGATTTTTTCAGACCTTTTGCCCTTGTCTTGGCTCAGCTCTAAGTCGTGTTCCAGGGAATAAGAATGCAGTGTAAAACTCAGTGGTACCAGAGCACAGCCCTGAGCTGAGGCAGGGACATTTTTTATGGCTGTGTGAGGTCAGAGGTGCCCAAAACGTGGCACTGTGGGAAGGTTTCTGCGCTGAGACCTCGTTAAGGAGTTTTATTTGGCTGCGTTTTGCAGACAGCCAGTAAGAGATAAAGCCTGATGTTCCTCATAAAGTGACAGAATGATGACAAAATGTAACAGAAGTGACTGAAATGCCACGGGGAGGTGCTGGGCGGGATCCATGCAGGCCCTCATGTCCGGCCATCATCCAGGAAAGCTCTGGAGCTTTCCTGTAAGCCCTGGCCAGGCAGGGCTGCTGTGCTGGGCTGCAGAGCTCAGACACTCAGCACTCTGAGCTGGGCCCCATTCTCCATCTCTCAGTGGGGCCCTGCCACTCCTAAATCCCCTCCTCCTGCACCTCGGGCTT
The DNA here is from genome assembly GCA_009764595.1 of Geothlypis trichas. NCBI lineage: Eukaryota > Metazoa > Chordata > Aves > Passeriformes > Parulidae > Geothlypis > Geothlypis trichas. Next base: position 6,565,336 of record CM019925.1, read on the forward strand.
TTGAAGCAGAGAAAATCCTTGGAAACCATGGAAAAGATCCCTGGAAACCTTGTATGGACAAAAGGAGTCACTTGAGTCACCCAAGAACTGCTGATGGTAAAGGGGGCTGAGCTCCATAGGAAACAAGCCTGATTTCCAAAGCCAGCAGAGGATCCTGAGCTCATGCTGGGTGTGACAGACCCACAGTCCCTGGGTGTGACAGACCCACAGTCCCTGGGTGTGACAGTCCTGCATCCCTGGGTGTGACAGACCCACAGTCCCTGGGTGTGACAGACCCACAGTCCCTGGGTGTGACAAACCTGCATCCCTGGGTGTGACAGTCCTGCATCCCTGGGTGTGACAGACCCACAGTCCCTGGGTGTGACAGACCCACAGTCCCTGGGTGTGACAGTCCTGCATCCCTGGGTGTGACAGACCTGCATCCCTGGGTGTGACAGTCCTGCATCCCTGGGTGTGACAGTCCTGCATCCCTGGGTGTGACAGACCCACAGTCCCTGGGTGTGACAGACCCACAGTCCCTGGGTGTGACAAACCTGCATCCCTGGGTGTGACAGTCCTGCATCCCTGGGTGTGACAGACCCACAGTCCCTGGGTGTGACAGACCCACAGTCCCTGGGTGTGACAGTCCTGCATCCCTGGGTGTGACAGACCTGCATCCCTGGGTGTTTGGCTCTGCTGCCAGCCCCAGGGTGAGCACAATTTCCCTTCTGGCCCTCAAAGCTGTTAATGAACTCCTGGTCCCCATGGGCACCCTCTGTTTACATAAAAGGTGCATTTTTCTGCCTTGCTGCTCCCTCTAGGTGCCCAGGTTTGGCCAGACATGCCAAAAGAATCAATTTCCCAGCTGCAAACCCCAGTGCTGGGCTCTGAAGGATGGCTCATGTCCCACTGATCAGATTGGGGTTACAGGAACACTGTGCAGTCAGATGGACAGAGATAAACATCACACACAATCTCCTCCAATGAATGTGAAGCCAGGGAAGGGTAATTCAGTTACATTAAATAAGTCTTATTCCCCAGGAATGGATTTTCTGTGGCTGGACCTTGAGCCTTCCCTGGCATCCAAAGCTCTCTGCTGTCTCCTCTTCCCAGGCTTAGCCAGAATTTCAGCCAAATGCTGAAATCTGCACCAGATGGTCCCTGTTAGCTGGGACTGCTGGACAGAAGTCAGGTCCCCAGTGCCTCCCTCCTCAGTGGGCAGACAAGCAGGGAGCCCCAGGAGCTGTGCAGCAGGGCTGTGCTCTACAGGAGCTGTGCAGCAGGGCTGTGCTCTACAGGAGCTGTGCTCTACAGGAGCTGTGCTCTAAAGGAGCTGTGCAGCAGGGCTGTGCTCTACAGGAGCTGTGCAGCAGGGCTGTGCTCCCAAAGGAGCTGTGCAGCAGGGCTGTGCTCCAAAGGAGCTGTGCAGCAGGGCTGTGCTCCAAAGGAGCTGTGCAGCAGGGCTGTGCTCTAAAGGAGCTGTGCAGCAGGGCTGTGCTCCAAAGGAGCTGTGCAGCAGGGCTGTGCTCCAAAGGAGCTGTGCAGCAGGGCTGTGCTCTACAGGAGCTGTGCAGCAGGGCTGTGTTCCTAAAGGAGCTGTGCAGCAGGGCTGGGCTCCCAAAGGAGCTGTGCAGCAGGGCTGTGCTCCCAAAGGGGCTGTGCAGCAGGGCTGTGCTCTAAAGCAGCTGTGCAGCAGGGCTGTGCTCTACAGGAGCTGTGCAGCAGGGCTGTGCTCCCAAAGGAGCTGTGCAGCAGGGCTGTGTTCCTAAAGGAGCTGTGCAGCAGGGCTGTGCTCCCAAAGGAGCTGTGCTCCAAAGGAGCTGTGCAGCAGGGCTGTGCTCCAAAGGAGCTGTGCAGCAGGGCTGTGCTCCCAAAGGAGCTGTGCAGCAGGGCTGTGGAGCTCAGGAGCTGTGCAGCAGGGCTGTGCTCTAAAGGAGCTGTGCAGCAGGGCTGTGCTCCAAAGGAGCTGTGCTCCCAAAGCAGCTGTGCAGCAGGGCTGTGCTCCCAAAGGAGCTGTGCAGCAGGGCTGTGCTCTACAGGAGCTGTGCAGTAGGGCTGTGCTCCCAAAGGAGCTGTGCAGCAGGGCTGTGCTCTAAAGCAGCTGTGCAGCAGGGCTGTGCTCTAAAGGAGCTGTGCAGTAGGGCTGTGCTCCCAAAGGAGCTGTGCAGCAGGGCTGTGCTCCAAAGGACCTGCAGGCATTGCATTCTCCTCCCAGGGGTGTCCTGGCCCTCCGAGGGATGCCACAGCTCATTTTCACTTGGAGCAGGGCCAGACCAGCCCTGCCACCTGGAACTGGGGGTGCAGAGCCCTGGGGAGCTCCTTGGGTGCTCAGCAATTTCCCCTCCCATCATTTACAGGAGCTCACCGTGAAAAGGGCTGATCAATGCCACAGCGGCTGAGCCCCCAGCCCTGGCAGTGCCCACGGCCAGATGGGCAGGGTTTGGGGCAGCCTGGCACAGAGGGGGTGTCCCTGCAGGGTTTGGGGCAGCCTGGCACAGAGGGGGTGTCCCTGCAGGGTTTGGGCCAGCCTGGCACACAGGGGGTGTCCCTGCAGGTGTCAGAGCCAGCACAGCCCCCAGGGTGAGCAGGATCTGCCTCTTTGCTCCCTTTCCCTGCCCAAGCTGCCTGGGAAGGAGCCTGGGGAAGGGGCAGGGGCTCTGCCCCACCAAAGCAGTGAGCTGGCACTGACACCAGCCTGGGGAAGGGGCAGACACAGGGCTCCAGGCTCCTCTGGTGCTCCTCTGCAAGCAGCAGCAGCTGCCAGGCTGCAAGGGAAGGTTTGAAGAATGGCACTGAGGTCATTTTCACAGATATTCACAGACTGCTCTTCAATGTTTGATGAGCAGCAGGGGCCTCTTGGTGGAAAATGACTGCAGGGTTTTCTGGGGGCTTTAGTTTGCTTTGGCTTTGTTTTGTCCCAGACCCATCAGGTGTTTGGAGAGCTGCTCTGCTGCAGCTCCCTCCAGGCCCTGGAGGGCTCTGGGCTCTCCCTGGAGCTGCTCCTGTCCAGGTGAGCCCCCAGCCCAGGCTGGAGGGCCCTGGCAGCAGAAATCTCTGTTCTCCAGGTGGGACAGGCTGTGCTCCTGCCATTTGCTGTTCTCTCTCTGGGACAGGCTCTGCTCCTGCCATTTGCTGTTCTCTCTCTGGGACAGGCTCTGCTCCTGCCATTTGCTGTTCTCCAGGTGGGACAGGCTCTGCTCCTGCCATTTGCTGTTCTCTCTCTGGGACAGGCTCTGCTCCTGCCATTTGCTGTTCTCTCTCTGGGACAGGCTCTGCTCCTGCCATTTGCTGTTCTCCCTCTGGGACAGGCTCTGCTCCTGCCATTTGCCATTCTCCAGGTGGGACAGGCTCTGCTCCTGCCATTTGCCATTCTCCAGGTGGGACAGGCTCTGCTCCTGCCATTTGCTGTTCTCTAGGTGGGACAGGCTGTGCTCCTGCCATTTGCCATTCCCCAGGTGGGACAGGCTCTGCTCCTGCCATTTGCTGTTCTCCAGGTGGGACAGGCTCTGCTCCTGCCATTTGCTGTTCCCCAGGTGGGACAGGCTCTGCTCCTGCCATTTGCTGTTCTCTCTCTGGGACAGGCTCTGCTCCTGCCATTGCTGTTCCCCAGGTGGGACAGGCTCTGCTCCTGCCATTTGCTGTTCTCCAGGTGGGACAGGCTCTGCTCCTGCCATTTGCTGTTCCCCAGGTGGGACAGGCTCTGCTCCTGCCATTTGCTGTTCTCTCTCTGGGACAGGCTCTGCTCCTGCCATTTGCTGTTCCCCAGGTGGGACAGGCTCTGCTCCTGCCATTTGCTGTTCTCCAGGTGGGACAGGCTCTGCTCCTGCCATTTGCTGTTCCCCAGGTGGGACAGGCTCTGCTCCTGCCATTTGCTGTTCTCACTGTGGGACAGGCTCTGCTCCTGCCATTTGCTGTTCTCTCTCTGGGACAGGCTCTGCTCCTGCCATTTGCTGTTCTCCAGGTGGGACAGGCTCTGCTCCTGCCATTTGCTGTTCTCCAGGTGGGACAGGCTCTGCTCCTGCCATTTGCTGTTCCCCAGGTGGGACAGGCTGTGCTCCTGCCATTTGCTGTTCTCCAGGTGGGACAGGCTCTGCTCCTGCCGTTTGCCATTCTCCAGGTGGGACAGGCTCTGCTCCTGCCATTTGCTGTTCTCTCTCTGGGACAGGCTCTGCTCCTGCCATTTGCTGTTCTCTCTCTGGGACAGGCTCTGCTCCTGCCCTTTGCCATTCCCCAGGTTCCTTTCACCCCACCTGGGTTTTATTCTGCTGGCAAACGCTGCTCCCCACAAAGTTCCCCTCACTGCAGAGCCTCCCTGCTCCCTGCTGGGCTCTGAACTGCCAAATCCCCACCTGGCTGTTAGTGAGGGACACAGCCACAGGGAAATACAGAATACAGACACAGCTGTCCCTGCAGCAGAGCCAGCCTGGCATCAGATCGGTGCCATCCCTGCCCAGGCTGACCAGAGCTGCTCCTCAGTCCCTCCTTCATCCCCGAGGCTGCCCAGAGCCCCCGGCTCCCCCTCCCCGCTGGGCTCAGGTGTTACCCCACAGGAGCCACGGGATTGAGATTTGCAGGGCTGCAGCTGGCCTTGCTATTTGCTCTTAAATGATTTTGTTTCCTTGTGTACTCTCCAGTGAAGGTATTTGCTTCTCTCTGGAAAGGCACAGTATCCTTTTGGCATTTCAGAAAAGGTGGGCAGGATGAATTATTCATTTTAAAAGTGTGTGACATTATGATGGAGCTTCAGCAAAGTACATTTAAACATTACAAAATAGGATGAATCAGTTTAAACTCATCTGAGCTTATCATATATCAGATAAAATGGCTGATATAAAGGCTAAAAAGGAAAAAAAAAAGCTCTTCTCAAACCATTTCTAAATTAGACTCCAAAACCACACCAAATAGAGAAGGGGGTTTATTTTCAGATCTTTTAATGCCAAGAGGTTTAGGGAAAATGGATGAAAACACAGGGTTAAATCCCTCTTTGCTAAAATGTGATGTAACTCTTAGAGCCGCGCTGAGGTCCATCCCTGGGGGCAGGAAAGGGACGGGTGGGTCCCTGGGGACCCGAGAGCACAAATTCCTCGGGAGAACTTGTGCAAAGCAGCAAGAGGGGCTCAGGCAGAGCCTCAAGGGTGGAAGGCAGCAGCAAGGACTCGAGAGGTGCCTCAGGAGCCTCCTCGGGCTCGGGCTCCTCCATTCTGAAGTGGTTTGTTTTGTTCTGGAAGCACAAACACGAGCGTTTGTGTGTCCCCTGAAAAGCCTTTCATGTGCATCAAACGCGAGCATCCTTTCCCCTGCAGAATGGAACTCTTGAAGTACAAAGGTTGGCAATGGGATGTTTATAGTCAGAGTTTAAACAGCCCTCATTATTTTAATGAAAACAGCGTCTTTAAAAGTCACATTCTGGGGGAAAATCCTCTCTAAGCAGTCATTTAAGCAGAGCTGTTGCTTATCTCTGTGCTTTAAAGATTGCTCTTTCGGCGGGGATGGTGCTGCTGCTGCCAGGGCTGCGGGATGCCCGGGGCAGTTCTGCCGCTCCCATCTGAACTGGGCACAGCAGGAGTTTCCCTGTGGGGCTCCTGCCGGCCGTGCCTGGTGGGGCGGTCTGAGTCCCCATTCCGCCCCTTCCTGCTCCTCTTTCTGCCTCGATTTCCCGCGGTGCTGAAACCCCCAGGCTGCTGGGCGGCTGCTCCATCCTCCGTGCTGCCCTGCCTGCCCTGCCAGCCCTGACAGCCCTGCTGCCCTGCCGTGCCAGTGAGGAGCGGCTGGGGCTGCCCTGCCAGCCCTGACAGCCCTGCTGCCCTGCCGTGCCAGTGAGGAGCAGCTGGGGCTGCCCTGCTGCCCTGCCCTGCCAGCCCTGCCAGCCGTGCTGCCCTGCCAGCCCTGCCCTGCCCAGCCCTGCCAGCCCTGCCCAGCCCTGCCCAGCCCTGCCAGCCCTGCCCAGCCCTGCCAGCCCTGCCCAGCCCTGCCCAGCCCTGCTGCCCTGCCAGCCCTGCCCTGCTGCCCTGCCAGCCCTGCCCTGCTGCCCTGCCCAGCCCTGCCCAGCCCTGCCCAGCCCTGCCCAGCCCTGCCAGCCCTGCTGCCCTGCCCAGCCCTGCCAGCCCTGCTGCCCTGCCAGCCCTGCCCTGCTGCCCTGCCCAGCCCTGCCCAGCCCTGCTGCCCTGCCAGCCCTGCCGCCCCTGCCCAGCCCTGCCAGCCCTGCTGCCCTGCCCAGCCCTGCTGCCCTGCCAGCCCTGCCGCCCTGCCCAGCCCTGCCAGCCCTGCTGCCCTGCCAGCCCTGCTGCCCTGCCAGCCCTGCTGCCCTGCCCAGCCCTGCCAGCCCTGCCGCCCTGCCCAGCCCTGCTGCCCTGCCAGCCCTGCCAGCCCTGCTGCCCTGCCAGCCCTGCCAGCCCTGCCAGCCCTGCCCAGCCCTGCCCAGCCCTGCTGCCCTGCCAGCCCTGCTGCCCTGCCCAGCCCTGCCAGCCCTGCCAGCCCTGCTGCCCTGCCAGCCCTGCTGCTCTGCCAGCCCTGCTGCCCTGCCCAGCCCTGCCAGCCCTGCCGCCCTGCCCAGCCCTGCCAGCCCTGCTGCTCTGCCAGCCCTGCTGCCCTGCCCAGCCCTGCTGCCCTGCCCAGCCCTGCCAGCCCTGCCGCCCTGCCCAGCCCTGCTGCCCTGCCAGCCCTGCCAGCCCTGCTGCCCTGCCAGCCCTGCCAGCCCTGCCAGCCCTGCCCAGCCCTGCCCAGCCCTGCTGCCCTGCCAGCCCTGCTGCCCTGCCCAGCCCTGCCAGCCCTGCCAGCCCTGCTGCCCTGCCAGCCCTGCTGCTCTGCCAGCCCTGCTGCCCTGCCCAGCCCTGCCAGCCCTGCCGCCCTGCCCAGCCCTGCCAGCCCTGCTGCTCTGCCAGCCCTGCTGCCCTGCCCAGCCCTGCTGCCCTGCCCAGCCCTGCCAGCCCTGCCGCCCTGCCCAGCCCTGCCAGCCCTGCTGCTCTGCCAGCCCTGCTGCCCTGCCCAGCCCTGCTCCTGCACTCCTCCCTCCCTCCCTGCTGCTTTAGCCTGTCCAAACATTTATTCCGTGCCCGCTGTTTTTACTCTTCCAACAAACAAGACCTTTCCAGCTTAAGGCTGACCTTCAGCTCCTTCCCCTGCAGCAGCTCCTGCAGGAATAGCACAGATGCTGTACAAGCTCTCAAACATGTGCTTTTGGTTTCCCAGACAATTAATGATGCTGTTCTGCTTTACCAAAATCCCCGGGAAAACTCCCTTAAAGCTTGTAAATCCAAGATCTGAGTCCTTGTGATCATGAGGATGGGGGGAATGTAAACACAGGCACAGCCCTGAGAGTCTGCCCAGTCCAGCATCCTGTCACTCCCGGTGACAAATGGGAATGGCTCCAGAAAACAGACCCCAAGCAAGTGGAAAACCTGCCAGCAGGGCCATTTCTCTGGGAACTGGAAAGAATTATAACCTTTTCTAAATTCGTGTTGCCTTACTTTGACAGCAGCTCCTGCTTTTGGGAGCAATGTTGGTTCTTTCAGAACAGGCAGCTCCTGCTCCCAGGGAGGTGCTGTGAATCCCCAGGATTGTCCTGTGGGGAGGCTCCCATGGCTCTGTTTGTTCAATTTGTCACTGAATTTGTCTGTGGGGAGGCTCCCATGGCTCTGTTTGTTCAATTTGTCACTTGGATTGAAGCTCTCAGCCCCTCTCCTCTCGTGTCTTTAAGGCCCATGGGAATTCCAGTTCCTCCTTCCTTCCCCACTCCCTCCGTGCCCTGCCCAAGCAGCCCTGCAGCCCAGCCTGCTCTGGAATTGGGTAATGCCTCGTGCCAGGCTCGATTTCCCTGCAGTTCCCATTGCATGCAGCGTTACTCATGAGGTCCTGGTGGCCTGTGCTGCGTTGCTGTGCAACAACTGCTGCAATTAATCCCCAGGGTCAGACACTCAGACACTCCTCCTGCATATTTGTAATTTGTAAAGCTGGAACGGGTCTTTTTCAAGGAATATTACTTAATATTTAATAACAGTAATACTAATGGACTGTGCATTTGCTCCAATTAAACACTTGGAAGGGTGGATTGTGTAAACTCTGCCTTCAGCCTCTGGAGCGTGGCACTTCCTCACAGACTTTGTACTTGAGGACGTGAGCAGAAAAGTAGGGTAATACAATTCCCAAGCAATTACACATTGCATCCACATACTGGGGCTGCTGAAAGCATTTATCATAATTAATGGAACCACACTGATTATCAAAGGGTGTTTGGGTAATGATTGATTTGTCACTTGTAAAGCCGTGCAGGACATCAGAGCACAAATTACACTGATTTACTGGAAGAGTTATGAGCTTTCAAGTGCAGCCATTCCTTGGGGGGAATCTGGGGCTCTGCTGCTCGCTCCTTGCTCTCTGGGTCCCTGAGAATCGTTTCGATGTGATAAAATGGAAAGGGGAGAATTCCTGCTCCGAGGAGGGAAGGGAGGGACAGAGCTGCCAGGGCTGCTGCCCCCGCCCAGCGAGGAAGGAGAAGCTGCAATCGCACCTGGCTGCAGCGGGAGCCCGCGGGGCCCTGCAGCCCCGGGCACTTTCCCGTTCTCCCTCCGTCCTTGCCGCTGCTGTTTCAGCTGAAGGTCCAGGTTTTCCCGAGCCGCTCCTCTCCTCTCCTCTGCAGCCGCTCCCGTCTCTCCATGGCGGAGGCAGGGATGGCTTTGCACGGCGTTGCCATGGGAACACCTGCTGGGGACGGGATGGAGATGGGGAGAGCGAAACGCGGGGACTGCAAAGGCAGAGGGCAGCAGGAGCAGGACAAATGCTCTCCCTGCTCATGTCCCTGCCTCCTCCAAAGTCACTGACTGATTTTTCCATGGAAATCCGCTCCCAGCCCACTGCACCCTTCCCTTTCCTCGGGCACTGGTGCTCTGTACCCCAGAGCAGGGCTCATTCCTTGGCCATGGTCTTGGCCCCACGGGATGTCCAGAGGGACCAGAGCCAGTGCAGAGGTTCCCCAGGGGTTCCTGCTCCCAGCCCAGGGCCAGGAGGTGTTTTTGGGGGGAGAATTCACATCAGGTATCACAGTGACTGCACAGGAGGAATATTTTTAGTTTTGAGCCTGCACACCTGACATTCCTGAGCCCAAGGCAGTGCTCAGCTCCTCCAGCTGACAGCCTGACCCAGGCTGGGGCTCCTGACTCCTCAGGGCTCTGTTTTCCCAGCGAGCTTTGGCTCCAGCTTTGCCATAAAGGCTTTGGATCAGAGCCCTGATTGTGCAGAGAGTCAGACAGGTACAAAGAGCATCTGTTGTGTTGAGTCATTTGAGTTTGTGCCATGCCTCAGACCACTTGTGGATAAGCTCTGCTTTCTGCTGTGCACACACCACTTTAAACCAAGCTTAATGTCTGCCTGCCTCATTGTGAGCAGAGGGAACAATGCTGCCTGGGCTTTGCTTCAGCATCAGGGGCTGCACAGGGGCTGGGGTGTGGGAACAGGAGCAGGGCAGAGTTCAGGGGGGAATTTAAATGACAAACACTGCTCAGTGCTCCCGCAGCCTTGCAGGACTCCCAGAGGCCAGTGGAGAGATCAAAAGGCACGGGATAACTGCGAGGGACCTGTCCATGCATGGTGCTTGGCCAGCTCCAGGGACGACTTCAAAGAGCTGCAGGTCTTGGATGTTTCAGACCTGACCTTTTAAGCTCATGCCTGGATGGTTTTTCTCTTATCACACTGAGAAATTTCAGCCTGACCTGCTGGGGGTGCCCAGGGCAGGAGGGAGATGGGGAATTCCCGAGGATGGAGGGGAGAGCAGCCCTGGGGAGGGCAGTGCTGGCCTGGGCAGCCTCTGCCAGCCCCTGCCAGCCTCTCCGGCCTCTCCAGCCTCTCCCAACCTCTCCCAACCTCTCCAACCTCTCCAGCCTCTCCCAACCTCTCCCAGCCTCTCCGGCCTCTCCAGCCTCTCCAGCCTCTCCAGCCTCTCCAGCCTCTCCCAACCTCTCCCAACCCCTCCAGCCTCTCCAGCCTCTCCAGCCTCTCCAGCCTCTCCAGCCTCTCCAGCCTCTCCAACCTCTCCAACCTCTCCAGCCTCTCCAGCCTCTCCAGTCTCTCTGCCTGGGGGTGCTGCCCAGGACTGACCTGGGGGCTCTGGAGTGCAGCTGTCCACAGTTACCCACAGGAACCAAACCCCTCTGGAGTGCAGCTGTCCACAGTTACCCACAGGAACCAAACCCCTCTGGAGTGCAGCTGTCCACAGTTACCCACAGGAACCAAACCCCTCTGGAGTGCAGCTGTCCACAGTTACCCACAGGAACCAAACCCCTCTGGAATGCAGGTACCCACAGTTACCCACAGGAACCAAACCCCTCTGGAATGCAGGTGTCCACAGGACACCCAGCAGGAACCAAACCCCTCTGGAATGCAGCTGCCCACAGTTACCCACAGGAACCAAACCCCTCTGCGAGCTGGGTTGATCTGACTGTCACAAATCACCTGCCCAGTGTTCACAGGAGCATTGCCAGAGCCGGTGCTGAATCTGTTTCCTGATTTTCCCTCCCTTTTCTGGGCATCCTTTATCCTGCTTCGATCCCTTTGCTGTTGCATTTTCCCCATGCCAGGTTTGCCTCTCTGCTCTCAGGGAACCTGAGATCGTGTGTTCAACTCCAGGGCTCAATTTGCCTTTTGTGCCTCCTGCAAATCTTATTAAGCTGCGTTGTATTAAATGGGAGAAACATGCAGTTAAGTCTGTGGTTTTCAAAATGCATTAGACTTCTTTTCAAGTATGCAAAGTGTAAATGGATTTTGTGCTTTGGGAACGGAGCAGTGTGTTTACAATTTTGGTTAGATAAAAGGATGTTGAGATGGCCTTTAACATTGATTTCATGTTACGTTTTTCTCGGCTTTAATATAGCCTTAGAGGTTCTTTGAGTGTTTTGATTTACAGAATACATTGGAAAAATGAGTTTTATTTTATTTATCAGTCAGTAATGGGCTTTTCTCTCTTTCTTCCCAAGAGCAGTTAGCTCTGCAATGGTAACCTCGCTAATCTCGTTAGGTCAGGCTTCCTGCTCTCAGCTTTTCTGGTGCAGGATGGGTGAAACTGGGAAATGAACTTCTTGCACTGCTTTGTTACTTTTTCCTTGCAAATCCAACTGAAACCAAGCAATTTCGTGAGCCGTGACAAATATACCTGAAACCTGAGAGGGAAATACTCTGAGTAATGAAGGTTTGAGCACCAGGAGAAGCTGAGCCTGCTCGGGGTGCTTGAGTCCCCCTGGAGCAGAGCTGGGCAGTTCTGTCCCTTCCACGCTGCAGCAGCAGAGGCTGAGGTGTTTGTTCATCTGCAGAGGCACTGCTAAGGTTCTGTTTGCTATAAATAATCTGAAATTTGACAGTGAAAGTTGCCATGAAAGTGCTCTACATAACCACGGGACGGTCTGTGCAGGGGAGCTGACACAAACATGCACGAGGGTAAAGCTCCCCTGGGTGAGCTGGCACAATCTGTGAGCTCCTGCTCCTCACAGGGGACTCAGGGCACGGGGGGCTCCTGCAGGAGGGAGGGGGGCACAGAAACAGGCCCGGAGTTTTGACCTTTTCCAGCACCTTCATTATTGAAATCTAAATTTAATTGCAGCTCTGATTGCTCTGAGAGCGATGCCAAGTCCTACATTCCCTGACCTACTTCAGAGCTGGGTGGAGGAGCAGAGCACCAGCCCGACCCTCCCCGTGCCCCCTCACAGCTCAGTGCCACCGTGGGAGCCTCGGTGCTCATCTGTGATGGGGAGAGCAGGGTCAGGAGGAGCTTTGAGGGACAGGTTCCTGTGTGTGATCAGCACAGAGCTGTCCTGCCCAGGCTGCTCCCTGCCTGCCATGGAGCTGCCCTTGGAGGGTCACTGGTTAAATGCCCTTAACTGCCCAGAGCCCCGGGCAGGTTTGGGGCTGCTGGCACCCTAAAGCTCAGCTCATCCACCCCATGGCAGGGACACTTTCACTGCCCCGAGTGCTCCTCAGGGTCCAGCCGGGCCCTGGGCAGGATCCAGGGCTGCCCTGTGCCAGGGCTGCCCACCCTCCCACCAGGAACCCCTTTAATCTCTGATTTAAATCAGGAATGCAGGGTCTGCCAGGCCTGACAAATGTGTTTGTGTCCTTGGGGCTTCCTCTCAGTCCAAGTCTCAAATCCCACTCTGAGTCTGGAGCACCAGGGGCTGCCTCAGCAGCTGAGTCTGATCACAGAGTGGAACATTAAATCCAAAGCAGCTCTTAGCTCCTGCAGCCAGGAAAATATCCATGTTTTATTCATGGAGAATACCAGTCAACATCCCAGCTCCTGGATAGGCCTGGCTCTGAAAATACTATAAATAGCCCTGCAGTGACACAGCAAACTGGCCTGGGGACAGCCGGGGCTGGGGGAGCCCCCGAGCATCCCTGGGTCCCTCTGGGGGGGACAGGACTGGGGGAGCCCCCGAGCATCCCTGGGTCCCCTCTGGGGGGGACAGGGCTGGGGGAGCCCCCGAGCATCCCTGGGTCCCCTCTGGGGGGGGACAGGGCTGGGGGAGCCCCCTGAGCATCCCTGGGTCCCTTTCTGGGGGGGGACAGGACTGGGGGAGCCCCCGAGCATCCCTGGGTCCCTTTCTGGAGGGGACAGGGCTGGGGGAGCCCCGAGCATCTCTGGGTCCCCCCTGGGGGAGCCCCCGAGCATCCCTGGGTCCCCTCTGGGGGGGGACAGGGCTGGGGCTGCCCAGGGAGGCTGTGCCAACCCTGTCCCACCCTGCCCTGCTGTGCCCTCTGGGGCTGCTCCCTGCTCCTGCTGGTCCCATCCAGCACCCCAGGAATCCTCCTGGGCCCCTCCTGCAGCCCAGGCCAGGTGGGTGTGTGGTCTAGGGAAGAAAGCTGGGGGCAGTGGATACAGAAAGCTGGTGGCAGTGGATACAGAAAGCTGGGGGCAGTGGATACAGAAAGCTGGGGGCAGTGGATACAGAAAGCTGGGGGCAGTGGATACAGAAAGCTGGTGGCAGTGGATACAGAAAGCTGGTGGCAGTGGATAAATTAGGGATGGAATGCAGCTGGGAAATGCAGAATAACTGCGTGCCCAGTCCCTGATGCTGGGCCTGATGGATGCTCTGTAATAATTCTCTCTGTAGCTAAAACTGGCTGGACCCTAATTTAATGTAAACTTAGGTGAGTACAGCTGTAATAACTTACAGGGCTGAAGGCCTGGCAGACTTGCCTGGAGTTTCTCACATGTGCCTCAATCATATTTTAGCATTGCTTGAACAGCTCAACAGGCAGAGCTGGCATAACAAATTCATCATGTGAGCCATGATTTATGGACCTGTGCTGATCTATATCCTCGCTCTCCTTATTTTCCAGCACATTCATCATCCTCACACGGTCACTCTTTCCCCTCTGCAGTCCTGAGTGGTTTCCAGCTCTGTGCTGCTCCCGAGGCTTTCTCAGGAGCTTTGTCTGGGCCAGAGGAGCCCTCGGACTGTCTGCCCTGGCTCAGAGCAGATTCAGGGCAGGAAGGGGAGGCAGGGAGGTTTTACAGTGTTTTGTGTGCTGTGTGATTGCAGAGAGCTCTGGTTTGTATTTACACTCTGGGGCCTTTAATCAGCCTTTAATCAGCTTTGCCCTCACTGTGTGCTGTGACAGGACCTGGGCTTCCCTGGCAGTGCAGGGGCAGAGCCCGGCCGTGCTCAGGAGCTCTGTGCCTGCAGGAGGAGGGGATGCCCCACTCCAGATGTGCCCCACTCCAGATGTGCCCCACTCCAGATGTTCCCCACTCCAGATGTGCCCCACTCCAGATGTGCCCCACTCCAGATGTGCCCCACTCCAGATGTGCAGCTGCAGCTCCTCCCCAGCCCTGGACCAGTGTGGGACCAGGAGCCCCAGGTCCGTGTGCCCCTGGGCTGGGCTCTGTGCCAGCCCTCAGTGAGATGTGATCCCACATCATCCCGTGGGATCCTCCTCCCGTGGGGGCTGCAGCTCTTACCTGCCTCCCTCTAATTGCTGTGGTGCACACTGAGTACTAGAAAGTTGTACAAGTTATTTTTAAATTGTGGAGGAAGTTATGTAAGGCAGATCATGCTAAGGGTTTATTTTATTTTTAATGACTATATTTAAAAATTCATGCAGAAGCATAGAGGGACTTTTAATTACTACATTTAAACCTTCAGGTGATACTTAAGCAGAGGGGGAAAAGGCCCTTTTCCATTATTTTTTTAATGTTCTCCTTTTCTTTGCAAAGCAAACGTAGGAGCAGGCTGGGAGGTTGCCCTGAGCTGAGGGGAGCTTCAGCAGGGCAGGAGCTGCAGGAGCAGAGGCACAACTCCCATTTCACCCTGCCCTGGGAGCACAGCATGCCCTGACAGCCTGGCACAGAGGGCACCAACAGGAGAGCTTCCATTTCCTGGGGAGGGCACGGAACTGCCCTGACAGCCTGCCCTGCCTGGGCCAGGGCTGTGCATTGCATTTCCCCTAGGAAAGCCTGTTTGGAAAAGGGGGTTATCTTCCTAAAACAAGTTTAAAAGTCTATTTTGGAATGTGATGTCGTGGGGGAAATCTCAGCATTAATGACTTTGCTGAGCTTCAATCACCACAGCAGAGGAACGCTGGGAGCCAAAGCCCGTGGAGAGGCAGGGGAGGTGTTACAGGAGCCCTTCCCTCCCTGTGTGCCCCAGCTCTGAGTGCTCTGGGTGTGCAGCTCCCAGGGCCACTGTCTGTCCCCAGTGTCCCCAGTGCCAGGAGCAGCTCAGAGTGCTCTGGGTGTGCAGCTCCCAGGGCCATTGTCTGTCCCCAGTGTCCCCCAGTGGCAGGACCAGCTCTGGGTGTGCAGCTCCCAGGGCCATTGTCCCCAGTGTCCCCCAGTGGCAGGACCAGCTCTGGGTGTGCAGCTCCCAGGGCCATTGTCCCCAGTGTCCCCCAGTGGCAGGACCAGCTCTGCTCCTCAGCCATGGAGATGTTCACCTGCACCTTGGGTGCCTGTTCCCTCTCCTGGGGTCCTTTCAAGCCCTCACAGAAGGTACAGGAGCTTGTTTTCTCCTAAAGCTCACGTTGTTTTTCCTCTCTTCCAAAGCAAATTTCTGCTCCATCCCTGTGACGGGGCCATTGAACAGCGTGTGAAATGAAATGTCAACAGGAATTAGAGCCAGTGGCTCTGTGAGCCCCCAGAGACCCCGGCAGCTCCTGCTGGGAGACGTTTGCAGCCAGGCCCTGCAGGGACAGCAGGGAGAGGGCTCAGGTGCTGCTGCTGCCCCCGGAGCCCCCGGGGTGGGGGAGCTTCACCAGGGGGCTCTGGGACCCCCAGCCCTGCTGAGGCCAGCTGAGCCTGCTGGGGGCACAGAGCTGAGGCTGCACAAACTCCTGCCCTGGATCATTGCTTTGATCACCACAGAGCTGCTGTCTGGGAGAAGTTCAGAAACTACATGGAAACATAAATGGGAGGGATGCAAATAAGTCTTTCTGACAAAATTGTTCACTAGACTCATTATGATGGAAATAAATCTCAAATGTGACTTTTCAGAGCTGCTGAGAGCCATCACTCTGCAGAGCTGTTCTGTGCCTCTCCCAAGAGCAAATGCCACCATTCGTGGTGTGTGGGGAATGCTTCTCAGCTGCTGCTCGTTCTGGAAGCAATTGCAGTGAAACCAAGGCCACGGGACCATCGGGAGGTCTCTGCTGGGGGGTGAGAGCAGGAGCTCCCACTGGGGCTGGGCTTGCTCCGTGCCT
This sequence comes from Geothlypis trichas, assembly GCA_009764595.1. Taxonomy (NCBI): domain Eukaryota; kingdom Metazoa; phylum Chordata; class Aves; order Passeriformes; family Parulidae; genus Geothlypis; species Geothlypis trichas. The sequence continues at coordinate 6,580,993 of CM019925.1, forward strand.
CCCCTCATTGTGGAGCATTTGCATTCTGCACTGAGGCTGCACACCTGCTCTTGTGGTGCTGCTCACTGCACAAAGCCCAATTAATGAAAGGTTAGCAGGCAATTAAAAATCCCCGTGTCCTTTATTTCAAAGTGAGTTTATGGTGCACTGCGAGTTCCTGGAATGCCACAGAATCCTTCTGGAAGGCTGAGGCAGCTGCTGCTTGTGCATTCCTGTTTGTTTTGGCCTCTGTAGAATTGTGTGGGCTTCTCCAAAGGGACAGAAACAACACACCCGTCCCTGCTGACCCCAGTAAAGAGCTCCTGAATGGGTTTGTGCCTCTGGGGCTGCGAGTGTGGGAGAACAGAGCTGCAGTGAGAACAGAACCTGGGCAGCAGAACAGAACTGCAGTGAGAACAGAACCTGGGCAGCAGAACAGAACTGCAGTGAGAACAGAACCTGGGCAGCAGAACCTGCAGATGTTCCAGGGATGACCAAGGGAATTGCAGCTGGAGAGGTGCCAGCCTGAGCCTCTGAACACACATCAGAGGAGCTCAGGGCACCCTGGCTGGCTGCAGGAGCTGACCTGCTCTGGTCACCCTCTGGGGACATCAAGGCTCGCTGGGAGCAGGGGGTGCTTTGATCAGAGCTGCCTCAGGCTCTGAGCAGGGCACGGTCCCTGCTCCCCTGAGATGAGCTGGGAACTCCTCATTGTGTGGGCTGTGCAGGACAGGTTCAGCCTTCTCTGGCTGGGATTGTACACCTGCAGAATAGAGATGTCAGTGTTTATCTAGGGAGGCAGTGAACTCGAATAAGTGCTTGTAGCGTGCTCTGACAGACTTGGTACAGAAATGTCATTAAAATTCACTTCTCTGCAGTTATTTATTCCCTTTGTTATCAGTCCAGTGATACGTGGAGAGGTCTCTGACTGCAAAGGAACCTGTTGCTCTTGTGTCTGGTGCACAAGTGAGTGGGAGGTGCAGGAGCTCACCTTGGGCTGCAAGTGGTGCTGATGTGTCCCACATCTGTAATTAAACTGATTGACCTCTCCATGTGCAGGCTGGAGGGAGAGCAGCTCTGCAGAAGATGGATTGAGAGGGAATGAGATGCCAAAGCCAATCCCATTTCCCCAGCCCACAGTCTGTCAATGGTGAGCTGGAGAACATCACCCTCAGGAGTCACCTCTGAGGGCTGGAGCTGTCCCCGGGCACAGCCTCGGCAGCTGCTGGGCCCTGCTGGGGTCACTCCCCTCCACACCAGCCCCAAACCAGCGCCACAACCCCCTGTGTGCCCTGGAGGAACAAAATGCCACCTTGGGAGGACGCCAGCCTGAGAGGAGGCAGCAGCAATGAGCAGCCCTTGGGAGCTCCTCCCTCTCTGTAGCAGCTTTTCCTTCCCTGACTCCCTAAACACGAGTCTGTCAGCCTTGGAATGAACCCCTGGGCTCTCAGGGGCAGAGTGGGACAGAGCTTTGAGCTGTGCTGCCCTCCCTCCTGCTCTGAGTGAGCACAGATGGGTGAGCAGAGGTCTCTGTGCACTGCCAGGGTCTGGGGAGGGAAAGGAGCCGTTTGTCCCTCACTCAGGGCTGTCCTGTGCCCCATGTCCCTGCAGGGCTGATGGCAGCTGGAATGGGCAGGAGCCACCTCTGCCATGGCCACGGGCCCAGGGCCTGGCTGGGAGCTCCAGCCCCTCAGTGCTGCCTCAAGAACGGTTTGTCTGTCTGCAAGACAGCCCTGGGCAGGGCTCAGCTTTCAAATGGATCGTTCCTGACAAAGCCTGTCACTCACAGTGGGCAAAAAGCCAATTTCCTCTGGTTCAGAGCCCTCCTGGCACGCTGCTGAGTGAGCTGTGAGCACGGGGCAGGAGCAGGAAAAGCCTTTCACTGACAGCCCAGTGCAACCTCTTCATCAGGCCCAGCTCTGCATCCAGGCCTCGCTGCCTGCTGCTCCTTGAGGGGCCTGGTGTGGCCCCAGTGCCTGCCCAGGGCAGGGTCCAGAGCTGCCCATCCACGGAGCCAGCCGGGCACAGGGGCCTCCAAGAGGGGCTGAATTCCCTTGGGGCTCCCTGAGCCTCTCAGATCAGACTTGGAGGGTGCAGCCCTTCAGGAGCAGCTTTTGTCTGTGTCCTGAGCACTGGTGATGGTTTGGTTGTAAAGATCCCAGAACCCCTGGAAGGACACACAGCCCCTGGAAGGACACACAGCCACAGCCCCTGGAAGGACACACAGCCACAGCCTGGACACACAGCCCCTGGAAGGACACACAGCCCCTGGAAGGACACACAGACACAGCCCCTGGAAGGACACACAGGCACAGCCTGGACACACAGCCACAGCCCCTGGAAGGACACACAGCCACAGCCTGGACACACAGCCCCTGGAAGGACACACAGCCCCTGGAAGGACACACAGCCCCTGGAAGGACACACAGCCACAGCCAGGACACACAGCCACAGCCAGGACACACAGCCCCTGGAAGGACACACAGCCCCTGGAAGGACACACAGCCCCTGGAAGGACACACAGCCCCAGCCCCTGGAAGGACACACAGCCACAGCCCCTGGAAGGACACACAGCCCCTGGAAGGACACACAGCCCCTGGAAGGACACACAGCCACAGCCCCTGGAAGGACACACAGCCACAGCCCCTGGAAGGACACACAGCCCCTGGAAGGACACACAGCCACAGGCACAGCCTGTCCCCAGTGCAGGGTTTGTGCTGCAGGCACCCTGCACGTGGCACACGAGCAGCTCCAGCCACAGCTTTTGTTTCTGACAGAAAACAAATCACAAAAGCTGCTGAAACCCATCCTCAGCTCGCAGTACATTGGTGCCAGACTTCCCTGCTGCTCTCATGTGAATTATCCTGACAGGTCCTGCCTGTGTCTGTTTACCCTGGGCTGCACTTCAGGGCATGCGTGCAGAGCTTTAAAGATTTCTATTCTTAAAGCCTGAACACCAATTTTCTACTCAAAACCTTTCTCTTCCACCAAACCAGCCATTCTGTGTTACTGGAAAGGTCATGGATTTCCTTCCCTTCTCTTCCTCCAACGTTTTCTAGCCCTGCTCAGATGGAAGCAGACAAATGATGGACAGTGCCAGGGTTTTGGAGTGGCACAACTACGGAAAATGAGTGCTTTAGACAATATTTCAGTGTGAGCTGAAAATCTAAGAAGAAATGGTAAAAATAAATGTAAAAGTTACTGTGTCACATCAAATGAAGATTTCATCTGTAGATCTCTTCTCCCTTTCTGAAATCTCATTTTCCCTTTTCACTTCCAAGTCAGGAGAAGTGAAATCCGCACCGAGCAGAGGTGGGGATGAGGGATGAGGGGCCGTTCCTTGCAGGCACTCCTGCCTTTCTGGGTAATAAATTGTGAGGCAGTGGGGATGGGAGATTTCCTCTGGGTCTGTTCCAAAGCCTCAGAACTGGCATCTGCTCTGACACATCTCCCCAGGCACCAAGGCAGGGCCGGGTTTTAGATGGAGACTCACAGAGATGAACCATTTCAGGAGTGGTTTTGATAGAGTTTTGGTTCTCTGGAGGATTCCCAGCCCAGCTCTGCAGTGCTTTAGCAGGAAGGACCTGATGGAAATGCTGAAGGAAAGTTACCAGGACGTGTGAGAGGCACCGAGTCGTGTCGGTGCATCCTCGTCCAGATCCCAGATCGTGCAGAAAGGACAGGGCTGGAAAGGAGCCTCTGCTCTCTGCTGATCCTTCCTGACACCCCACCTGGGGGAGGCTGTGCTGTGACCTGGGCCTCAGCAGGCCGTGTGTGCACACTGATGTTTACCTCTGCTGGATCCACGGCTGGGCTTTCCCCAGGCAGGAATTCAAGCTTGTTCAATAGAGCTCATTAGGTAATGAGCTTATTCACTAAGCTCATTAGCGGTGGAATTCATCCTGCTCAGCCCTCTGCAGCCCAAAATCTTGTCTCCCTTCAGCCCAGCTCACTGCTCGTCCTGACCCTTGGCTGGAGGAGACTTTTACCCCATTTCATCCATTTCCCATGTTTTCATTCAACAGCTGCCTCGCTGAATGGCTCCTGCTATTATTTAATCTGTCCTGCTATTCCTCCCTAGCAGGAAAACATCTAGGAGGGCTGAGATCTTCTGTAGGGAGTGTGCCAGGGCTGGGGTGTCTTGCCAGCTCATCTCATGAGCTGAAGCAGAGTCTGACTCAGTGGGACTCATCCTGGCTGCTCCAGGAGTGAGGAACAGACGCTCGGGCAGATGCAGGTGGGCAGGAGAAGCAAAGAGGCACCAAGGGAAAGTTGTGATTGCCTCCTGCCCGTGATTGCCCATCTGCACACAGCGCTGAGCTGGGGGAAGGTCTGAGCACACCCAGGCACGGCACAAGCCGGGGATTTCGTATTTTGGTTAATTATGCAGGGATAAGAGAGTGGGGTTGGTAGGAAGGGTGCCTCAGGTGCAAAGCTGGGTGGGAGACAGGGTTTTAAATCTTCCCAAAGCAGCAGCACAAGTGAGATGTGTGACAGTGAGGAATGTGTGCTGGCAATAATGCTCCATTGATTCGTGCTCAACGTGGTAAATTTGGAGCTGTTTCTACTCATTGCAGACACTGATTACTAGAAAAAGGCTCTGCTGCAGTGGAGTAAGGAGCTGTCAGAGCCTGTTCCATCTTCCCTCACAAGAGGCACAGAGAAGCCAGCAGAGCTTTTCTCACATTAATATTGATGACAAAGCCCAAGAAGCGATGTAAACATCAGAAAAGCCCCACTAGAGCAGGATTGTGATTGAGAATGAGTTTTGAGCTCAATGGCAGGGGAGAACCAGTTTCTGCCTGTCCTGCCAGGCCAGCAAGGGCTGGAGCAGAGGGGCAGGGGGGCAGAGGGGCAGGGGGCAGGGGACACAGGGGCACAGGGGCACAGGGACAGAGGGACAGAGGGGCAGAGGGGCAGGGGGCAGAGGGGCAGAGGGGCAGGGGGGCAGGGGGGCAGGGGGGCAGGGGGGGAGGGGGGCAGAGGGGCAGAGGGGCAGAGGGGCAGAGGGGCAGAGGGGCAGAGGGGCAGAGGGGCAGAGGGGCAGAGGGGCAGAGGGGCAGAGGGGCAGAGGGGCAGAGGGGCAGGGGGGCAGGGGGGCAGGGGGGCAGAGGAGCAGAGGGGCAGAGGGGCAGAGGGGCAGGGGGGCAGAGGGGCAGGGGGCAGAGGGGCAGGGGGCAGAGGGGCAGGGGGGCAGCACTGGGAGCATACTGGGGGCCCTGCACTGCCCTCCCAGGGCATTTCACCCATGGGCTCAGTGCTGGGGCTCTGCACTAACCCAGCTGCAGCAGGGCACAGGGCTGGCTTTGCCTGCACAGAGCATTCCTGATCCCAGCTAAGGCCCCAGAGCCTCAGGACTCAGGGGAAGGCAGCTCAGAGCAGCTTTCCCTCACTTCAGCTTTCCCTTTGAAGGCAGCTTATTGCTGCCCAGGTTGTGAGAAGAGCTGGCTTGCTCAATCCTTTCCCATTGAAAAATAAAGTGCTATTTTTGTTCTCAGCACAGTGGCTGTAATTAATATTTGAGGAGGATGGCTCCCGTGTGCTCCAGCTCACACAAATACAGAGGGAAATGTGCACATGTTTTCTGCAAATCTCCCCCCAGCAGGGGACGTGGAGCACACTGCCATGGAACTGAGGAATGGGCCCCACTCCTGGAGGTGTCCAAGGCTCTGAGGAACGTGGAGGGGACGTGGGGCACACTGCCATGGACGTGGAGCACACTGCCATGGAACTGAGGAATGGGCCCCACTCCTGGAGGTGTCCAAGGCTCTGAGCAACCTGGGGCAGTGGGAGGGGTCCCTGCCCATGGCAGGGGTGGGAGCTGATGGGATCTTTCCAACCCAAACCACTCTGGGCCTCCATGATTCTAACTACATGAGAAAACAAGCAAAATTCAAGAGTAGTAAGAAATGTTGTCCTTGGTGTGAACAAGGGGGGAAAGGGCTGCCTGGTGCTGGGTGCAATCTCGGTATCAGGGCTGCACATTTGCATATTAAAGGCTGAAAATGACTCGAGGTTTTATCATCTGCTGTTTTCCCATTGATGTGGAGCCCTGTATCCACGGGCAGCAGTTTGTGCCTGCTGGGTGCCAAAGGAGCCACGGGGCACAGAGCACAGAGCCCAGGGCTCATCCCACTGCTGGGGTGGGCATTGGGCTGCCAGGAGCTGCTCAGAGTGCCCAGCAGGTCATGGGGCTGGTGGCACTGCCAGGGTGTCACTGCCAGGGTGCCAGGGGTGTCATTGCTGGGGTGCCAGGGTGTGACTGCCAGGGTGCCAGGGTGTCATTGCCAGGGTGCCAGGGTGTCACTGCCAGGGTGCCAGGGTGTCACTGCCAGGGTGCCAGGGTGCCAGGGTGTCATTGCCAGGGTGCCAGGGTGTCACTGCCAGGGTGTCACTGTCAGAGGTGCCAGGGTGTCACTGCCAGGGTGCCAGGGGTGTCATTGCCAGGGTGCCAGGGTGCCAGGGGTGTCATTGCCAGGGTGCCAGGGTGTCACTGCCAGGGTTCCAGGGGTGTCACTGCCAGGGAACATTCAGCAAACCCAACATGGAGCACACTCAGCAGCAGCTGCCCCCTCTGTGTGTTCAGGACTCAGGATTTGGATTATTTGACTGTTTTGTGAGGAGGCTGCACAGCACAGACCCACCGAGAGCTCAGGTGGGCTCCAGCTCAGCTTCCAGGGCCTCGCTGCACTGGGCTCCGAGAGCCCTTCTCAAGGGCTTTCTGGGCTGGCACTTCAGCCAGATTTCAGTGTCCTGAGGGCAGAAGGCTCAAGCTGATCTGTGTTTGCATTCTGCTGCAGATGGCAGCCCGAGATGGAGGCAGCAGATCCCGGGCGGTGGAGCGGGGAGGGAGCTGGGCAGGGCTCTGAGCCCAGGAATGGCTCTGAACCTGCCTAGGAACGGCTTCGAGCCTGCCTAGGAACAGATCTGAGCCTGCCTAGGAACAGATCTGAGCCTGCCTAGGAACGGCTTCGAGCCTGCCTAGGAACAGATCTGAGCCTGAGCCTGCCTAGGAACAGATCTGAGCCTGCCTAGGAACAGCTCTGAGCCTGAGCCTGCCTTGGAACAGATCTGAACCTGCCTAGGAACAGCTCTGAGCCTGAGCCTGCCTAGGAACAGATCTGAACCTGCCTAGGAACAGCTCTGAGCCTGAGCCTGCCTAGGAACAGATCTGAACCTGCCTAGGAACGGCTCTGAGCCTGCCTTGGAACAGATCTGAACCTGCCTAGGAACGGCTCTGAGCCTGCCTATGAACAGATCTGAGCCTGAACCTGCCTTGGAACGGCTCTGAGCCTGAGCCTGCCTTGGAACAGCTCTGAGCCTGAGCCTGCCTAGGAACGGCTCTGAGCTTACCCAGGAACGGCTCTGAGCCTGTCCAGTGTCATTCCTGAGGCAGGATGGAGGGCACTGCCAACTTGCCCCTTTGGATGGATGGAAGGACAGTTCAAACTTGCCCCTTTGGATGGAGGGCACTGCCAACTTGCCCCTTTGGATGGAGGGCACTGCAAACTCTCCCCTTTGGATGGAGGGCACTGCACACTTGCCCCTTTGGATGGAGGGCACTGCAAACTCTCCCCTTTGGATGGAGGGCACTGCACACTTGCCCCTTTAGCAGCAGCAATGAATTGTTTCCTCCTCTGGCAGGCAGTGATTTGACTTGCCACATGCCTCGTGGTAATTTCCCAGCAGGTTTAAATGTTGGAACAATGGCATTCTGTTAGATATTGATTTTAAAATAACTCTTCCACACTCAGCTGTAACTTTGGGAGGTGAATTACAGCCCTGGAGTGTGCTCTAATGGAGCAGTGGTAAATAGTTAAATAGACACAGGCAGTTCCTGCAGGCTGTGTGTGCAGGAGAAGCAGAGTTTGGCTGAGGTGCTTCCATCTCAGAGCTGGGACACGGCCTGGCAGGCTGGGCTTGCTCACAGCTATCCCCAGAATCACAGACTGCCTTGGGGTGGAAAAGGCTTTAAAGATCATCTTGATTTAATCTCTGCCATGGCAGGGCCACCTTCACTGTCCCAGGTGCTCCAAGTTGTGCCCAGCCTGGGCCTTGGGCACTGCCAGGGGTCCAGGGGCAGCCTCAGCTGCTCTGGGCACCTGTGCCAGGGCCTGCCCGCCCTCCCAGGGAAGAACTCCTTCCCAATTCCAACCTAATCCTGCTCTCTTGCATTTTGGAGCTGTTCCTCCTTGTCAGTCTCTCCATCCTCAAATGCACAGATCCCTTAAGAAACGGCAGTAAAAACATCTCCTGTCATTCTCCTGGCATTAGAACAGGTGTGGGTTTACCCCAGGCTGGGGGCCTGTGCCAGTCCCGTGCCAGTCCTGTGCCAGTCCCGTGCCAGTCCTGTGCCAGTCCCGTGCCAGTCCTGGGCCAGTCCCGTGCCAGTCCCGTGCCAGTCCCGTGCCAGGGCAGCAAGGCTGGTGAGCATGGGGTGCCCAGATGCCCCTGTGAGGATGAGGATGGGTGTTGGCAGCCCCCAGCTCCTGCCAGAGGGGTGCCCAGGCCCGGGCACTCAGCAGCTCCCTGCACACCCCCTGGGCAATCAGCTGACAGCCTAATTAGTTTTGGCTAATTTGTTTCAGGGCCTTTCCTTCTCTTCCCCTCTCCTGCTCTGACTGGCAGTGGCTACTCTGTCCCTCATTTCCAGCTGATGTCTGTAAACTGATTACTCTTACTGGGTCAGCTCCGTTATGAAATTATCGTTTTATGAGACTAAAAATAGCCCAGATCCAGTCAGCACGCCAATCACTTCCCTTCATCTCCAATGAAAATGCAATGTTATCTTTAATCTGTACTTCTCAGGCACTTACTGGGAGGCAGGTTAGAAAGAAAAGAGGGGGGAAAAAAAGAAAGAGGAGATCAGAAAAAAATCTGTAAATCAGTTGCTATAGATGCATCCCTGCCAAGGCTTCCACTGGTAAATTTAGCAGTCACGTTACAATTTTAGTCAGCACCATTTCTTAGCCTTATTCAAAATAATTCACTTCTCACACAATGAGTTACCCTAAAGGCAAGTTATTTTGTCTTGCACATTAAAAATGGTGCGTTTGCACATACGTGCAACTGTTACAAATATCCAAAGCCACAAAAAGCATAAGGACGGATAATTTATTTTTAAGAGAGGAAAAAATTAATCCGGTGAATTCCACTTGCTCTAAGAACGAATAAAGGTATTTTAATACTTCTGGGGTTCTGGTGAATACAAATAACTCAGAAATGAGATGCTCGCCTGAGATTTATATCAAGATAGTGAAGGGAGAAGGTTCCATCTGTAGTTTCTGATACAAAGACATTTCGCACACAATATCTGTAAATCCATTAGGAGAATAAAACTGATACAGGTTTTGTCTGGGATGAAGCTGCAGTGAAGGGAATGAAGGCTCAAGGAAATGGCCTCTTTGTGTAGCTCCATCAGCTCATGGCTTGATTGGACTTTCTGTGCATTAAATTCAAGCAGCTCTTTGGCCCCTGGACACGAGGAATCGTTGGCTGTGTGGGCAATGGTGAGAGCGGTGAAATTCCAGCCCTTCCCTCGCCAAGGAAGCTCCATCCACCCTCCCGCTGGTGATGTTCAACGTGCAGAGGGATGTTTCTCTCAGAATTTGTCTGGCTCAGTGCAATGGCAGCTCCCGAGGCCCTGACGCTCCCGCCGCGGCTCCTGCCCCACCAGCAAGGTTCCCGAGGCCAGGAGCCGCCGATGGCAGCGCCCCAGGGATGATTCATTGTTCTCCTTGCTTTGCAAACTGCTCTTGGTGCAGGGAGGGTGAGTGAAGGTTGCTGTCAGCCCCAAGCTTGGCTGTGCCCAGATCAGCTGCCCTGGCTGTGCTGGCAGCACTGTGATGTGCTCGGGGCTGTGGCACCACGGCCCCACGTGCCACAGCCCTGCTCTGCCTCCATCCCCACTCCTGGCCACCACTGACACCAACAGGGACAGAAACCCCAGAAATAAGGGTTGATACAGAGCAGACACTGATGTCCTCTCAGGGCACCCGTTCCCTCTGATCCACACTGGCAGAGGCAAAGCTGAGCCAAGGCAGCCCAAAGCAGCCCCTACCCCCAAACCCTGCTCTCTACACACTCAGCTAATAAACCCTGTAAGGAATTGCAGCCCTTCCAACCAGGCTGTTGACATAAGCAGGCCAGCAGGGCCGTTTAATCGACTTTCCCGTGTTAACCTGGTTCCTGAAATGAATTCTGCAGACGGGCCTGTGTTGTCCAAGTGCACTGAGCTGTGTCTGTCAGAGCCTTTGAGCAGAGCAGCCAGCCCTGAAAGGGGCAGAGTGCTCTCAAAGCCATTATGGCCGTGCCAATGGGGAGGGTGACAGGCAGCCAGAGAGCTTCTCCCAGGGCAGCCTGGGGCTGGGCAAGGGAACTGCTCAGTGCATCCCTCAGGAGAACCAGTCCCAGCCCCTGCTCCTGCCCCTGCCCCTGCTCCTGCCCCTGTCCCTGTCCCTGTCCCTGCTCCTGCCCCTGCCCCTGCCCCAGCCCCTGCCCCAGCCCCAGCCCCAGCCCCTGCTCCTGCTCCTCCTGCTGGGGCACTGCTGCTCTTGGGGCAAAAACGGCCCAAAGGTCTCAGGGCAATTCCTCCAGGAACATTCCCTCCTTCCAGCACCTTCCAGTGCCCAAAGGAGCTCCAGGAGAGCTCCAATGGCCCAAAGGTCTCAGGGCAATTCCTCCAGGAACATTCCCTCCTTCCAGCACCTTCCAGTGCCCAAAGGAGCTCCAGGAGAGCTCCTTTAAACCAGCTGATACTGAAATGCAGGACAGTTTATGTTGTATTGCACTAAATATGACAAACTGACACGGGCATGGACTGCCAGGGCAAGGGGACAAGGTGTGCCCGTGGCAGAGGGCAGGGATGGATGGGTACTGGGAATTAGGGATTGTCCTTGTGAGGGTGGGCAGCCCTGGCACAGCTGTGGCTGCCCTGGATCCCTGGCAGTGCCAAGGCCAGGCTGGACAGGGCTGGGAGCACCTGGGACAGTGGGAGGGGTCCCTGGCACGGCCCTGGAGGGGCTCTGAGGCCCCCCCAATCCCCCATCCCAGCACTCTGCTCCCCCAGCCTGGCTGCCGTGCCCGTGGGTCTGCACCGGGGTTTTTGTGGCACTCAGGTTTCCACAGCTGCAATTTGCTGCCTCTGCTGCAGGTCATGGACACTGCCTAGGAGCCTGAAACATACTGCTGCTGTCAGATTGAATGAAAACAGCTGTAAAATCCTGGAAAAACACTTTCTCTGGGCAAAACTGGCGTGGGCTTTAGTGGGGGGACAGAGGTTTTGTGTTTGTGCTGCACATGAGGGGAAGCAGCAGAGCCTGAGGCTTCCCCACCCACACTGCTCCCTAAAAGTGAATAAACCTGAATATGGGCTGGGGCTGGGGGCAGCCTGGCTGCTGGGCAGTGCCCTTGCAATGGCAGGGGCTGCAATGAGCTGGGTTAAGGTCCCTTCCCACCCCCCTGTTCTGTGAAAACCAATGCCCTGCCCCGAGGGAGCCAGACTCCCTCTAATGAACCCATTTCTGCAGAGGTGAACCCTTGGCACGCTGAGTCAGCCAAAAGCCAGCACAGGGATGAGGTGCTGGGCTGGCACTGCTGCCCCTGGCAGCACCTGCACTCCTGGGCAGGACACAGGAGGGTCTGGCACAGGCACAGCCCAGGGAGCTGACAGGAGACGGGAGCTGTGGGCTCTTGAGAAAAGTGTTTCTGCATGAATTGGAGAGCTGAGTTTGAATTAATTTTGAGTAGTTGTTTCAGTAATTCAGATTGATTTAAGATGCGCCCAAGAATAATGCTTTCATTATAAAACCTCCTGAGCAAAATTTAAATTGTGTTGAATTAAAAACAGCCTCTGTTAAAGCAGGGCTGATGAGCACAGCACAGGGATGGGAGATGCAGGGTCAGGATAATTTAATTCCTTTGCTTTGTTTCCCACTCCAGAAAAGCTGCTGTACCTGTGTCCCTGGGCTGTTAACTGCCTCAGGAGCCTGCAAGGCATCCTGAATTTCTCTAAACTGATTTAATGGTAACCCCAGCAAAACCAGTGCTTATTTATTGGTGCTGGGCTTCACTTTCAGGAAGAAATGCATTTTTATTGCATTTTATTAATGGGTCAGTCTGGAAATGTGATTGTGTCCCAAAGATACTTGGCAATCTGGGAGAGCAGCTGATGCACAGGGCAGTGGAGGGTTAATGGTCTCCTGCCGTTGGCTTTGTTTGTTTGTAAACCTTGGTTTGACACAGATGGAGCTAATCCTACTAGCAGGGAAAAGTTATCCTGCACCTTCAGATCACTCCTCTACGGGATTCTGTCACAGCAGTGGTGGGATTGCAGCCTCAGGGAAAGCTGCACTTATCTGGGTTTAAACGTGCTGGTGATGAACACAAGTTATTTATATATATATAGCTTTGAGTTAAAAACTGTCATGCTTCATAGTTTCTTGTCTTAAATGCTGGCTGAATTACTAAGGGAAAAGGCAGGAAATGTTTGAGATGTGGATCAGAGCTCTGAGTGCTGCAGAAAGCCAGGCAGTGAGGTGGCCAGCACTGAGCAGGGCAGGGCTGATGGGCTGGGAGCACCTTGGCTGCATTCTGTGCAGGAGGAGCTGCCAGCACTCTCATTAGTAACAGGAGCCTTCCAAACACATTGAAAAGACTTCTGAGGAGGGATGTGTGTGAAATATTGTCTGAAAGTGCCAGTTTGTCAGAGCTGCAAGGATTTCTGGGGAGATGAGGGGCCAGCAGGGTTAGCCCTGGAGGTGAACCCCCAGCCCAGTCAGCAGGGTGGAAACAGCCTGAAAGTCCCAAATCAGTAACACCAGAAGCCTCAGTTCTCAGACTTTACAGCATTTCCTAGGTCCCTTCCCAGTGAACCCTTACAAAGCCATGTTTAAATGTCCAATTTCTTAAATCCACATCAGCTCATTTCCAGCACTGGTTCCTCTGTGATTTCTGTGATTACAACAAATTGAGAATGCTCGGAGGTCCCTGGGAGCCTGGGCTTGTCCCTGTGCTCAGAAAGGGAGGGCAGGGACCCAAACCCAGCCCAGCCCTGGGGGAGCAGAGCCCCAGCTGCTCTCCAGAACATTCTGCACTGAACATTCTGGAGAGCAGCTGCACGTCCTGGAGCCCTTCCCAGCCCTACCAGGCCGGCCCCTGACCCCAGCTCCTGTCACAAAGGTGTGACAGCACGAGGGGGAGTGGGTGTGCAGGCTGTGCCCCTGCCAGGGTGGTGTCATCATTATTAAAGGGGATCTGGAAATATTATATCCATATAATTATGGAATATCCAAAGCTGGATTTTCTCCTCCTGTGCAGAGACCCCTGAAGGAGCCACCCAAGGCAGGTGTCCCTGCTCAGATGCCATGGTGGGGACAGGAGGGGGCACTGACCAGTGTGGACCAGCCAGAGCATGGAAAGCTGAGCTGGGGCAGGCTGGGATGCAAAGCCCAGCTTTGATTTCTGAGTTTTACCTTCCCCAGGGGAAGGAACAGCTTTTGCCATAAACCTGCAAACTTTGCTTCGTTATTAAAAAGGAAGAATAAGAGATCTTTAGGTGACTATGACAAACAGGTTCTACATTTGCACTTAATGAAGAAATTCAGAGTTTCAGTTGTCATATGCCCAGATTCGGCGCCTTTCTGACAGCTGAATTATGATTTTAATAATTGAAAAGTGCTACTGTGAGCCTGTTCATGTATAATAGGCACAGAGAAGTGTTTAAAATCAAAAGCGGTTTAGAGAAAAAGTGGTCCCTGCATTACAAGGAGCAGAATTGTCTACATCTGAGTATTAAACCGTGTGAACACTCCAGTGGGAAAACTCTTTGCAAAGTAGCTCCAGATTTCCTGTGCTGCTGTGCTGTGTGGGATGAGGAGACTGCCCTCGATCCTGGTTCTGTGTGTCCCCAAGCAGCAGCCTGCAATGCCCCCTCTCCCCTGTCTGTGTGTCCCTAAGCAGCAGCCTGCAATGCCCTCTCTGCTCTGTGTGTCCCCAAGCAGCAGCCTGCAATGCCCCCTCTCCTCTGTCTGTGTGTCCCCAAGCAGCAGCCTGCAATGCCCCCTTTGCCCTGTCTGTGTGTCCCCAAGCAGCAGCCTGCAATGCCCCCTCTCCTCTGTCTGTGTGTCCCCAAGCAGCAGCCTGCAATGCCCCCTTTGCCCTGTCTGTGTGTCCCCAAGCAGCAGCCTGCAATGCCCCCTCTCCTTGCACAGCCTTGTCAGGGTGAGGGTTTGGCCATTCTGGCCCAGGGGTTTTAGTTCAGAGCAGCAGGAGCACAAATCTATAATCTCAGTCACAACATCTGTGAGACAGAAATGAAACACAAGGGGGAAAAGATCCCTCCAGGCTACATTACCCTTGCTTTGATTTCATTATCTTTGTGCCTGTCCATGGGAATGTTTGAAATTCCACGGCAGCCTCCAGAGCACGCTCGGTTCTCAGACTCACAGCTAAGCACAGACCAGAAGCCCCTTTCCTGCTCAGCTGAGCAAAAACCAGATCACATCCTGGCCATCACTGAGTGTTCCAGCACAGTGACCACAGCATCCACTCGAATTCAGCCAATCTGTGCTTCCTGGCAGGTCAAGGGACAAACAAGGACCGGCATTGCGAGGAGACCCCAGAGAGCCCTCAGCAGCTTTGTGAGACGCACGCTGGAGCCGGTGCCAGAGCGAGGAGAGCTCCTCTCCAGCCCTGCACTCGGGTCAGCCTCTCCCTCCTGCAGGGATGAATCAGATCCTGCTACTCCACCACTCTGCTCCTCCTGCACTCGCTTGCCGTGGTGCCGAGCATTTGTCAAGTGGGTGTGAGAGCTTTTTCTGGTTTACACAACCGCACACAAACTGCAGAAGTTGTAAGGCAAAGAATAATCGAGCCCTGAACACTTCCAGCCCCTTCTCGAACATGCACCCAGGAAAACGCTGAGGAGGAGCTGAAGTCAAGCTCCCCGTACACGCTCGCCTGCTGCTCAGGAAAAGGAAAAGTAATACTCACCCCAGCGTTGTCATGGTTACAATAGTGTACCAAAAGGAAGCAGGAATACTGGTGAATTTGCTCGCCGAGGACCCTTTCTCTGCATAAAACATCACAGTTGCAAAGATGATGATTGCCATAGTGAGGGAAAAGAGGAGAAAGCCAAGCTCGGAGGCACAGCTCTTCAAAGTGTAGCCCAAGATTCTCAGGCCTTGGGAATGGCGGGAGAACTTGAAAATCCTGAAAACCCTGAAAACCCTCAGCGTGACGAAGGCCCCGCTGACGTCCTCGTTGTTGGTCATCACCAGGCCGATGTAGTAGGGCATGATGGCCACCACGTCGATGATGCTCATGACGCTGCGGATGAAGCGGTAGCGGCTGGGCGCCGCGAACAGCCGCAGCAGGTACTCGACGGTGAAGATCATCACGCACGCCGTGTCCAGGCAGAAGAAGGCCACGGCGTAGCGCTCCCCGCAGGGCAGCTCCTTGCTCCCCGGCACGGAGCCGCAGGGCACGGTCTCCACCACGTTGGTGATCACCGAGACGGCGATGAAGAACCCGGTGACGTAGTAAAAGACTAAGGCTAAGGTGCTGGTGTGGGGGTTCTCGAAGGCGCGCCACATGGTCTGCCGGAAGCTCAGCGAGGGCATGGAGCCCTCCTGGTTGTTCTCCGAGTCGTTGTCGTCCATCAGGCGCTCGGCGTTCTCCCGCTTCCTGTCCTTGTACTCTTCGTAGCAGCAGTCCCCGATGATCTCGGGCAGGATCCCGTAGAAGGCCAGCTCTTCGTCGTAGGCAGAGATGCACTCGTACCTGGGGTAGTGCAGCTTGCCAGTTCTGTAAAAATTGAGGATGCACCTGAAGACCTCGGGGTCCCGGTCAAAGAAGTACTCCTTGGTGTCTTCGTTGAAGAAGAACTCCTTCTCCGTGCTGCCCAGGAGAGTGTCCGGGTACCTCTCCAGTGTAGTCCTCCAGGTCTGGAAGCGCCTGCCGCTCACGTTGAGGATGATCAGCTCATCCTGCCTCTTGTTCTTCTCCGTGGGAGCCAGCGGCATGGGGCAGTTGGCCACCGGCATCCATCCTATGGCAGCCGCCCTGGCGAAGGGCAGCCACGCCGCCACCCCTGCTGCCATGGTGAGCCCGGGCCGGGTTAGCGCAGGCGGGGCTGGGGACGCTGCTGGGAGCTGCTGGGGCTCAGACCAGTTCCATCTGGAACACAGAAGAGAAGAGAACACAGCACACAGTCACGCCCTGCGCCCGTTCTGGAGGAGCCCAGGACCAGCACAGACACCAGAGCTTCCAGGCCTGGTGGAGACTGGTGCTGAGCAAGGCACCAGTGTGATAATCAGCTCAGCGGGGCTATGGCATTATTATAGATGGAAACTTTGAATAGCAAATGATTCCTCATTAAAAGCATTTTAAAAGTAGCATAAACACAGTAATTTATATTTGCTTCCTCACAAACAAGACTAATCCATAATTCCCCAGGTGTAAGCCTCCTGTGCTCATCAGTTTAACTACAGCTGTCGAGAAAGAGCTGGGAACTCCAGTGGAATCAGCCTGCAGTGGAATCATACACCACGAGAGACCATGACTGGGCTTAACTGCATTTCCATTTCTCGCCATGAATTTGTTTTATCTTTCTGATCTTTGGTCAGAGTTCTTACAGTCCTTAACTTTTGTTTTAACTTGCTTTTACTTCCACTTCCCTAGTGCTTTTCTAATTCTACCATGAAATTATCTGAAGAAAGGTGCCATTATCATATAAAATGCATTAGGAGCCCTATCAAAAGTCAATTTATCAATGGAAATTCCATTGATTCCAATGACTCAGGCCCTCAAAGCCTAATTGTATCTTTGTAGGCAGTTTTACTCTGAAGTTTTTAACTTGCATGAAAGCTGCCATTCCAGCCAGTAAGGCTGCAGCATTATTGATTCCAATGGGCCATCAAAATACTGAATAAAAAATGATGGAATGAGTCTGTGGTGAAAATGCCTGAAGTGCTCACAGAAATGCTCTCCCTCTTCAGGGCAAATTAACATTCATCACCCTAATGTGGAGCATCTTCCTATGCAATTTTACTGTCTAAAGGACAATTGAGATCCCTCGTGCGAGCATCTTGCCGCCGCTGAAGAGCTTTGGTAATTACAGAACATGTAATAACCCACAGCGCTGCTCATCCCAAGGAGACACTTTGCTTATCTGCACGGCGCTGGAGCCAACATCTCACAGGATTTCCCTCCAAAGAGCTGTTCAGTGGTAAAAGCACCAGCACTGTTTCTGTCCCCCAGAGGGGGAACTGACTGGGTGAACCGGCCTGGCTGCCCTGGGGAGCAGGGGCAGAGCTCAGCACTGGGAGCCTTCTCTGCCAGCTGAAGGGCATCTCCAGGGGCTCACCCTGCACCCTCCCACCACCAGCGTGGATCTTGTCACTTCATGGAACACTCAACAACAGGAGGCAGCAAAATAAGGATTATTTCATCCATTAATCACCAGATATATACAAATGCATATATATACTCGAGAAACCAAGAAAAGGCATCTTGTTCCTGCTTTCCCTGCTGGCAAACCGTCTCTCTGTTTTTTAATTTCGCTTAGCACCATCACCAGCGTCCTTCTCCAGGACTGACTGGTGACCTGACCAGTTTCAGCACTCTGGATCCTCATCTCCCCTGATTTCTCAGGGGAACCACATCAGAAATCTCTTCTGTACTTTCATAACTTTGGTTGTGGATTCCAGGTTACCTACATTAGCTGCTGAGGCACTATAAATACTTCACATATAATTGTTCCAATAAAGCACTGGTAACTCAGAAGTGACTTACACATTTTTAAATCAATTTTTGAAAGATAAAATGGGTCCTTCCATGCTGGCAGTATATGTGGAGAAGCTATAAATACCTCAGCTATGAAAGGGACAGGAGATTAAAGCAAAAGAGAAAGAAAGGGGAATTCTTCTGTGGAAGTTCAGTTCCTTTCTCTGGGTCCAAGAGATGCAGCTGCTTAGAGCAGCAGAGCGCACGCAGCTCCATTCTCAGAGCTACTGAGTCTGCCCCAGCTGATCCTCAAAACACACACAAGAGGACAAGAGGAGTCTTTTCCAGCTGTAAATTATCTGAAGGACCACGAGTGAGAAATGAAATCCCCTTTTGCAGAGGTTTTGCTTTTTCTTGTCCACGAGTCCTCAGAATTCTACCACTCCCTCAAGGAAGTGGAAGAAAATTAAGAGAGAGAGAAGGGACTGGATTTATAATTCTGACCTGCACAACCTAAGCTGAGTCAAAAAAAGATGAAGCGACCAGTTTATCTAGAATGTAGAATTCTAGAATGTAGAAAGAATCTCCCTTTTCTGCCTGCTTGGATTTTGGTAACTGCCAACCAGTCTGTTTAGGCTGGAAAGCAATTGGCTGGACTCAAAATCTAATGTACTGTTGACAGTGTCTGGAGCTCTCATAGAAAACAGACACACTCTAATTCTAACAAGCATATATTTAGCTATATCCATATTTCTAATTTTAATTACCATAATTTCTGCATGTAATTTAAAAGGAACTGGTTCACAGCAGACCGGCACCCTGCTGATGACATTTAGAAGACCTGGTACACAAAATAGAATCATTTGCCTCCTGATTTAAAAAAGTATCTGCAGAGGAAAGAATCTGTTTTCTTCAGATAACAATGAGGACAACGAAACAGTCAGGGAAATCCGGGAGAAAAGGCTGAGAGGAGCCCCCTGTCCCCTGCCAGCGCTCCTGACCCCGCTGGGTCCCTCCCGAGCAGCGCTGGCTCCGCTGCAGCCGCTCCAGAGCACCCCAAAAACCCCCAAAAAACCCAAAAAAACCCCCAAAAAAAACCCCCAAAACCCTGACAGCCAGATCCTGACCCAGCCTGGGTCAGGACAGCTCAGGAGGAAAAGCTCGCAGAGAACAGAAAGGACTGTTCACCCAAAGGCTCCAGAAATAAAGGATGGACTCTTACCACTGTAGCTCCACACTGATCAATGTCTCTTCATCGTCTCAACAGAGCAGAGACAAACCAAAAATCTCAGAGATTCCCTCTCTAGAAGCAGACAGGGCTGTCCTGAAACCGGACTGATAAACACACTGCAAGTTTCTTGATGAGACACTGCTAATGGGAGCGAAGAGCCTGGAGATCATTCCTTCTTTCCTCTCCTGTCCTTGTTGGGTCAGGCTCAGGCAGCAAAGAGACCTTTGCTTTAAAGCAAAATATGTCAGCCAAAGCCTCGGCGTCTTCTGTCAGCCACACATTCCTTCCCCTTCGCAGCAACAGCAGAAAATAAAACTTTCTGCAAAGCACTCCCTCCCTCAGTCTGTTGGGGAGATTTGGGAGCAAAAGCAACAGGCTCAGGATAAATGCACTCGAACTTCTCCCTCCCTCCTCCCGGCCACAGCCCCATCTTGCAGCGCTGCCTTACCTGGAAGGGGAGCACACCCGGCGCCCAAGCGCGGGGCTGGATGTGGGGAGCGGGCAGGAAGGGGAGCAGGCGCCCCTCGGGACGGAAGGTGAGCTGCGCCGCCCGCTCTTGCCTCGCTCTCCAAATGCAGTCAGAAGCAATCAGTAAATGTGCTCATCATTGTGAAAGTATATATAGAGAGATGACTAAACAGCTTCTCCCTCATCGCTGCCGAGGCTCTCGCTGCCTCTCCCCGGAGCTGGCAGCGCTGCCCCCTCCCCTGGCAGCCCTCGCTGTGCCCTCGCTGCCCAGCCCAGCCCAGCCCAGCCCAGCCCAGCCCAGCCCAGCCCAGCCCAGCCCAGCCCAGCCCAGCTGGGCACGGCCCCGGGGCTGGAGCGGCGGCTGGGGAGGCACAGCCGGGCTGGGGCAGGGCGCTGTGGGCTGGCGGAGCAAACGGAGCCGTTAAATACGCGGCAGAGCCTACCCTGCATGCCAATGTGCCAGGGGGAGATGCAGGGGGGAAGGCAGGGGATGAACTTCGGGGCTCCATCGCGGAGCGCCCTGTGTGTCCCTGCTGGCTCCCGGTCCGGCGGGACAGGGCAGCGGGATCCCTCCCGGACAGGAAAACGAGCTGTTCCTCCAGCACCACGAGCCCACGCCCGGCACCTTGGCCAGGGCGGGCGGCTACGTTCAGGAAGAAAAAGAAATCACTTGGATTTAAACCGATCGTTCCCTATCTTCTTCTCCTTTCTTCCATCCCCCCGGCTTTCTCTTTTCCCCTCGTCCTGCTGTTCCGGCTCGCCCTGCTCCCGGCAGCCCTTCCCAGTCCTGGCTGCACACCGCCTCAGCATCCCTTTCACCCCCGCGCACAAGTTGGGCTCGGCACGCTCCGAGACCCGGCAGCCTCGCTCATTTATCCATCTGCTGTCGAATCTCCGTTAAGTGAATAACCACGAGCCCGGATCGGAGCGAGCCAGCCTTGCCCTGCGTGCCGGGCAGCTCCGGGCGGTGGCGGACGCGCCGCAGCGGGAGTTGATGACTTCCATAAAGTCACAGCGATCCGTGCGGGAGCGAGCGGGGCTCGGCCGCCTCCCATCGCCTCCCCGGCGGCTCGGAACCGGCTGAGAGCCGGCAGCACGGGCCGTGCGGGGCCGTGAGGGGCTGGCACCGGCTGTGCGGGTCTGGCACCGGCTGTGCGGGTCTGGTACCGGCTGTGCGGGGCTGGCACCGGCTGTGCAGGGATGGTACCGGCTGTGCGGGGATGGTACCGGCTGTGCGGGGATGGTACCGGCTGTGCGGGGCTGGCACCGGCTGTGCGGGGATGGTACCGGCTGTGCGGGGCTGGCACCGGCTGTGCGGGGCTGGCACCGGCTGTGCGGGGATGGTACCGGCTGTGCGGGGATGGCACCGGCTGTGCGGGGATGGTACCGGCTGTGCGGGGATGGTACCGGCTGTGCGGCCACGGGCCGGCATCGGCAGCGCCGAGGGGCGGGAGGGGAGCGGGGCACGAGGTGGGAGCGGCCGGGGGCACCCGGTGGCCCCGCTGCCCCCGCCCCGCCCGCAGGTGAACCCCCGGACCGGTGTGCCCCGCACCCCCGGGTAGGTGTGCCCCGCATTCCGGACCGGTGTGCCCCGCACCCCCGGGTAGGTGTGCCCCTCATCCCGGGGCCGGTGTCCCCGCACTCCGGGGCCGCTCCCCTCCCGTCCCTCCCTCCCGGCGGACCCCCTCACCTCCGCAGGGCGCTCCCGGCCGCGGCCGCCCGCCCGGAGCCTCCGCGGCCATGCGGCTGCCGGGAGCGGAGCGCGGGGCCGGCGGAGATGCGCGGGCGCGGGGCGGCGGCGGAGAGCGGCGGCGGCGATGGGGAGCGGTGGCAGCGACGGCAGAGATGGCAGAGATGGCAGCGGTGGCAGAGATGGCAGCGGTGGCAGCGATGGCAGCGACAGTCGCAGAGCGGCGGCGGCGGGGCCGGGCACAGCCCCGCACGGAGGGGCGGCGGCGCGGGGCGGGGGGCGGCGGGGGCTCCCCGCGCTCGGCCGCGTCCCCGCCCGCCGCCCGCCCGCACAGCCGCCGGCAGGTGTCACCCGGAGCGAGCGGCACCGGCCCGGGGACGCGGCGGCGAGCGGGAGCGGGAACCGGGAGGGAGCGGGGA
Source organism: Geothlypis trichas (assembly GCA_009764595.1). Taxonomy (NCBI): domain Eukaryota; kingdom Metazoa; phylum Chordata; class Aves; order Passeriformes; family Parulidae; genus Geothlypis; species Geothlypis trichas. The sequence goes on from CM019925.1 coordinate 6,602,504, forward strand.
GCCGGGAACCGGGAGGGAGCGGGAGCCGAGAACCGGGAGGGAGCGGGAGCCGGAACCGGGGAGCGAGCCGGGAACCGGGAGGGAGCAGGAGCCGGGAACCGGGAGGGAGCAGGAGCCGGGAACCGGGAGGGAGCGGGAGCCGGGAACCGGGAGCGGGTGCGGGACCCCCGGGCAGAGGGCAGCACAGGATGGGGGTGGCCGCAGCATCCCCGCAGCCCCCCCGAGCCGTGTGTGGCAGGGGTGTGTGAGGAGGGTCCGGGGTGTGTGAGGAGGGTCTGGGGTGTGTGAGGAGGGCCGGGGTGTGTGAGGAGGGTCCGGGGTGTGTGAGGAGGGTCCGCGGGCTGCAGGGGTTGTTGCATTGCCGGGGCAGGAGCTGCGCCTCCAGATGCATCGCTGTGAGCAAGGGATGTGTGTTGGGGGGACCGATGTGCCCTAAAGTAAGGGAAACAGGGACTTGGTACAGCCAGCCAATGACCAGGGCCGTTTCCCAGGTGCCTTTCTACCCAGAGCTCTAAACCCGAGACCTTCTTAAAGAAAAAAACCAAATAACAATAGGGAAGGATCTCCAAATCCTCAGCGTTTCAACAAATCAATGATCTGGTTCTAGAAGCTCTGAAGCCAGGATGCTGATCATGGTCCAAGACCACGAGTCCAGCCTGTGACTGAATCCTGCCATGCCCACCAAGCCATATCACAAATGCCACATCTCCTGTTTGGAGCTCTTCCAGGGGATGGTGACTCCACCACTTCCCTGGCAGCCTGTTCCAATGCTTAACCACACTTTCAGTGCTGACATTTTTTCCTAAAATAGAACTGAATCTCAATCTGATCTGTCCAATTCCGGGTCTAATTTCTGGTAATTCGATGCAATTATTAAAAACAGCGCTAATTTCTGGATGTCAGGTCCTGAGTAACCCTGCCCAAACCCATCTCCCCCAGTAACATTTGTGATCTGCACTGGTGTAGCAGAGCAGCTAACGAGTTCAGGCACACACAGGGTACCCTGGTCTTCAGGTTGTGGATATTAAGAGTTGTATGCTGGACACGGGAATAGTTTTGTGCAAAGTGAATCCTAAAACTTCTGTGAGAAACTTTCAGTGGCTGTAAGAATTTGAACATATCAAAGCATCCTGAATCCATCTTCATTAGATCTCTTCAGAGCTGCTTTCCACTTTTAAACCCTCCCTATATCTGCACTTGCTCTTTCCCTCTGCTGATGCTGAGAAGAAAGCAGAACCAGAAATGTCATTTGGCTTTTGCTGGTATAAGAGATTTCTCTGTGATTTACAGTGTCACCACTTCAGAAACTTCCTGACTCCTGTCTGGGCGCGCTCTGGCCTCGCTCTCTGCTGCTGCTGCCCTGGCTGTGATTCTGAATCGCTTTTCCCCATGACTCGGCCCCTTTTAACTTCCCATCTCTATTAAAAAGCTAATTTGGGAACTCTTTTTCAATGCTCCCAATTTTGTATTTTTAAATAGAATATGAAAGTCAAAAGCAAGCTTGCTGCAGATAGTCTGGAGTGAAAATATTCCTTCTTCTGTCGTGGTTTTTTTCATCGATATATTTTCTCTGTTTCTTTCTCTCTTCTCTCTTTAACTCTCTCTTCTTTCCCTTTTTTTTTATTTTCTCTCTCTCTCATTCTGCCTTTTCCCTTCTCTCTCTTTCTAGGAAAAACTCCTTAGGTTCTACCACCCCACTTAGAGCTTTTATTACAACTTTTTGAACAACTTTTTTCATTCTACTACTGAGAAGTAGAACCTGCTGATGTCAAAACACCAGAGAAATGATGGAATGAGCTCTCATGGTTAAATATCCATATTAAATATAGTTCACTTGATTTTTTCCCCCTTACATTCTCTTCTGCGTTTACGCCTCTGCAGTGTATTTTATTTTATTTATTGTGTTTGTTCTCTGCAACCGGGCGCTATTCTGCATAAATTCTGCATCCAAATACCCCATTCCCTGCGTGGCTGTGCTGCAGAGGTTCTGCAGTGCCAGGTGCAGGAGCCAGCCCGCCTGCCTCCCATTCCAGCTTGCCACAGCACCAGAGCTTTGTAATCTGATTGTGTGCTGTGGCTTGTGCCAGCAGCTCCCTTGCTTTGGCTCCTGGCTGCTGCAAAC
>CM019925.1:6604638-6674756 GCA_009764595.1 Geothlypis trichas
ATTTGTCACTGTTTTGTCTGGTGGGAGCTCCCGGGCTCTGTTTGTTCATTTGTCACTTGGATGAAGCTCTCACCCTCTCCCTCCGTGTCTTAAGGCCCCTGGGATTCCAGTTCCTCCCTCCTTCCCCACTCCCTCCGTGCCCTGCCCAAGCAGCCCTGCAGCCCAGCCTGCTCTGGAATTGGGTAATGCCTCGTGCCAGGCTCGATTTCCCTGCAGTTTCCCATTGCAATGCAGCGTTACTCATGAGGTCCTGGTGGCCTGTGCTGCGTTGCTGTGCAACAACTGCTGCAATTAATCCCCAGGGTCAGACACTCAGACACTCCTCCTGCATATTTGTAATTCGTAAAGCTGGAACGGGTCTTTTTCAAGGAATATTACTTAATATTTAATAACAGTAATACTAATGGACTGTGCATTTGCTCCAATTAAACACTTGGAAGGGTGGATTGTGTAAACTCTGCCTTCAGCCCTCTGGAGCGTGGCACTTCCTCACAGACTTTGTACTTGAGGACGTGAGCGAAAAGTAGGGTAATACAATTCCCAAGCAATTACACATTGCATCCACATACTGGGGCTGCTGAAAGCATTTATCATAATTAATGGAACCACACTGATTATCAAGGGTGTTTGGGTAAATGATTGATTTGTCACTTGTAAAGCCGTGCAGGACATCAGAGCACAAATTACACTGATTTACTGGAAGAGTTATGAGCTTTCAAGTGCAGCCATTCCTTGGGGGGAATCTGGGGCTCTGCTGCTCGCTCCTTGCTCTCTGGGTCCTGAGAATCATTTCGATTGTGATAAATGGAAAGGGGAGAATTCCTGCTCAGAGGAGGGAAGGGAGGGGACAGAGCTGCCAGGGCTGCTGCCCCCGCCCAGCGAGGAAGGAGAAGCTGCAAATCGCACTTGGCTGCAGCGGGAGCTGCGGGGCCCTGCAGCCCCGGCACTTTCCCGTTCTCCCTCCGTTCTTGCCGCTGCTGTTTCAGCTGAATGTCCAGGTTTTCCCCGAGCCGCTCCTCTCCTCTCCTCTGCAGCCGCTCCCGTCTCTCCATGGCGGAGGCAGGGATGGCTTTGCACGAGCGTTGCCATGGGAACACCTGCTGGTGGACGGGATGGAGATGGAGAGGGGGGAGAAACGCGGGGACTGCAAAGGCAGAGGGCAGCAGGAGCAGGACAAATGCTCTCCCTGCTCATGTCCTCCGCCTCCTCCAAATCACTGCCTTGCTTTTTCCATGGAATCCGCTCCCAGCCCACCTGCACCTTCCCTTTCCTCAGGCACTGGTGCTCTGTACCCCAGAGCAGGGCTCATTCCTTGGCCATGGTCTGGACCCACGGGATGTCCAGAGGGACCAGAGCCAGTGCAGAGGTTCCCAGGGGTTTCCTGCTCCCAGCCCAGGGCCAGGAGGTGTTTTTGGGGGGAGAATTCACATATCAGGTATCACAGTGACTGCACAGGAGAATATTTTTAGTTTTGAGCCGCACACCTGACATTCCTGAGCCCAAGTCAGTGCTCAGCTCCTCCAGCTGACAGCCTGACCCAGGCTGGGGCTCCTGACTCCTCAGGGCTCTGTTTTCCCAGCGAGCTTTGGCTCCAGCTTTGCCATAAAGGCTTTGGATCGAGCCTGATTGTGCAGAGAGTCAGACAGGTACAAAGAGCATCTGTTGTGTTGAGGTCATTTGAGTTTGTGCCATGCCTCTGACCACTTGTGGATAAGCTCTGCTTTCTGCTGTGCACACACCACTTTAACCAAGCTTAATGTCTGCCTGCCATCATTGTGAGCAGAGGGAACAAGGCTGCCTGGGCTTGTGCTTCAGCATCAGGGGCTGCACAGGGGCTGGGGCGTGGGAACAGGAAGCAGGGCAGAGGTCAGGGGGGGAAATTTAATGACAAACACTGCTCAGTGCTCACTGCAGCCTTGCAGGACTCCCAGAGGCCAGTGAGAGTCGAAAAGTGCACGGGAATAAACGTGCCGAGGGACCGGTCCTGCAACGAGTGCTTGGCCTAGCTCAGGGACGACTTCAAAGATCTGCAGTCTTGATGTTCAGACTGACCTTTAAGCTCATGCCTGGCTGGGTTTTTCTCTTATCACACTGAGAAAGTTCAGCCTGACCTGCTGTGGGTGCCCATGGCAGGAGGGAGATGGTGTAATTCCGTAGGATGGAGGGGAGAGCAGCCCTGGGGAGGGCAGTGCTGGCCTGGGCAGCCTCTCCAGCCTCTCCGGCCTCTCCAGCCTCTCCCAACCTCTCCAGCCTCTCCCAACCTCTCCAGCCTCTCCCAACCTCTCCAGCCTCTCCCAACCTCTCCAGCCTCTCCAGCCTCTCCAGCCTCTCCAGCCTCTCCAACCTCTCCAACCTCTCCAGCCTCTCCAGCCTCTCCAGCCTCTCCGGCCTCTCCAACCTCTCCAACCTCTCCAGCCTCTCCAGCCTCTCCAGCCCTCCAGCCTCTCCAACCTCTCCAACCTCTCCAACCTCTCCAGCCTCTCCAGCCTCTCCCAACCTCTCCAGCCTCTCCAGCCTCTCCAGCCTCTCCAGCCTCTCCCAACCTCTCCAGCCTCTCCAGCCTCTCCAGCCTCTCCAGCCTCTCCAGCCTCTCCGGCCTCTCCAGCCTCTCCAGCCTCTGCCAACCTCTCCAGCCTCTCCCAACCTCTCCCAACCTCTCCCAACCTCTCCAGCCTCTCCAGCCTCTCCAGCCTCTCCAACCTCTCCAACCTCTCCAACCTCTCCAGCCTCTCCAGCCTCTCCAGCCTCTCCCAACCTCTCCCAACCTCTCCAACCTCTCCAACCTCTCCAGCCTCTCCAGCCTCTCCAGCCTCTCCAGCCTCTCCAGCCTCTCTGCCTGGGGGTGCTGCCCAGGACTGACCTGGGGGCTCTGGAATGCAGCTGCCCACAGTTACCCACAGGAACCAAACCCCTCTGGAATGCAGGTACCCACAGTTACCCACAGGAACCAAACCCCTCTGGAATGCAGCTGTCCACAGGACACCCAGCAGGAACCAAACCCCTCTGGAATGCAGGTACCCACTGCAGTTACCCACAGGAACCAAAACCCCTCTGGAATGAAGCTGTCCACAGTTACCCACAGGAACCAAACCCTCTGGAATGAAGCTGTCCACAGTTACCCACAGGAACCAAACCCCTCTGGAATGCAGCTGTCCACAGTTACCCACAGGAACCAAACCCCTCTGGAATGCAGCTGTCCACAGTTACCCACAGGAACCAAACCCCTCTGTGAGCTGGTTTGATCTGACTGTCACAAATCACCTGCCCAGTGTTCACAGGAGCATTGCCAGAGCCGGGTGCTGAATCTGTTTCCTGATTTTCCCTCCCTTTTCTGGGCATCCTTTATCCTGCTTTGATCCCTTTGCTGTTGCATTTTTCCCCATGCCAGGTTTGCCTCTCTGCTCTCAGGGAACCTGAGATCGTGCGTTCAACTCCAGGGCTCAATTTGCCTTTTGTGCCTCCTGCAAATCTTATTAAGCTGCGTTGTATTAAATGGGAGAAACATGCAGTTAAGTCTGTGGTTTTCAAAATGCATTAGACTTCTTTTCAAGTATGCAAAGTGTAAATGGATTTTGTGCTTTGGGAACGGAGCAGTGTGTTTACAATTTTGGTTAGATAAAAGGATGTTGAGATGGCCTTTAACATTGATTTCATGTTACGTTTTTCTCAGCTTTAATATAGCCTTAGAGGTTCTTTGAGTGTTTTGATTTACAGAATACATTGGAAAAATGAGTTTTATTTTATTTATCAGTCAGTAATGGGCTTTTCTCTCTTTCTTCCCAAGAGCAGTTAGCTCTGCAATGGTAACCTGGCTAATCTTGTTAGGTCAGGCTTCCTGCTCTCAGCTTTTCTGGTGCAGGATGGGTGAAACTGGGAAATGAACTTCTTGCACTGCTTTGTTACTTTTTCCTTGCAAATCCAACTGAAACCAAGCAATTTCGTGAGCCGTGACAAATGTACATGAAACCTGAGAGGGAAATACTCTGAGTAATGCAGGTTTGAGCACCAGGAGAAGCTGAGCCTGCTCGGGGTGCTTGAGTCCCCCTGGAGCAGAGCTGGGCAGTTCTGTCCCTTCCACGCTGCAGCAGCAGAGGCTGAGGTGTTTGTTCATCTGCAGAGGCGCTGCTAAGGTTCTGTTTGCTATAAATAATCTGAAATTTGACAGTGAAAGTTGCCATGAAAGTGCTCTACATAACCACGGGACGGTCTGTGCAGGGGAGCTGACACAAACATGCACGAGGGTAAAGCTCCCCTGGGTGAGCTGGCACAATCTGTGAGCTCCTGCTCCTCACAGGGGACTCAGGGCACGGGGGGCTCCTGCAGGAGGGAGGGGGGCACAGAAACAGGCCCGGAGTTTTGACCTTTTCCAGCACCTTCATTATTGAAATCTAAATTTAATTGCAGCTCTGATTGCTCTGAGAGTGATGCCAAGTCCTACATTCCCTGACCTACTTCAGAGCTGGATGGAGGAGCAGAGCACCAGCCCGACCCTCCCCGTGCCCCCTCACAGCTCAGTGCCACCGTGGGAGCCTCGGTGCCCATCTGTGATGGGGAGAGCAGGGTCAGGAGGAGCTTTGAGGGGACAGGTTCCTGTGTGTGACCAGCACAGAGATGTCCTGCCCAGGCTGCTCCCTGCCTGCCACGGAGCTGCCCTTGGAGGGTCACTGGTTAAATGCCCTTAACTGCCCAGAGCCCCGGGCAGGTTTGGGGCTGCTGGCACCCTAAAGCTCAGCTCATCCACCCCATGGCAGGGACACCTTCACTGCCCCGGGTGCTCCTCAGTGTCCAGCCTGGCCCTGGGCAGGATCCAGGGCTGCCCTGTGCCAGGGCTGCCCACCCTCGCAGCCAGGAACCCCTTTAATCTCTGATTTAAATCAGGAATGCAGGGTCTGCCAGGCCTGACAAATGTGTTTGTGTCCTTGGGGCTTCCTCTCAGTCCAACTCTCAAATCCCACTCTGTGTCTGGAGCACCAGGGGCTGCCTCAGCAGCTGAGTCTGATCACAGAGTGGAACATTAAATCCAAAGCAGCTCTTAGCTCCTGCAGCCAGGAAAATATCCATGTTTTATTCATGGAGAATACCAGTCAACATCCCAGCTCCTGGATAGGCCTGGCTCTGAAAATACTATAAATAGCCCTGCAGTGACACAGCAAACTGGCCTGGGGACAGCCGGGGCTGGGGGAGCCCCCCGAGCATCCCTGGGTCCCTTTCTGGGATGACAGGGCTGGGGGAGCCCCCGAGCATCCCTGGGTCCCCTCTGGGGGGGGGGAGGCAGGGCTGGGGGAGCCCCCGAGCATCCCTGGGGTCCCTTTCTGGGGGGGACAGGGCTGGGGGAGCCCCTGAGCATCCCTGGGTCCCCCCTGGGGCACAGGGCTGGGGCTGCCCAGGGAGGCTGTGCCAGCCCTGTCCCACCCTGCCCTGCTGTGCCCTCTGGGGCTGCTCCCTGCTCCTGCTGGTCCCATCCAGCACCCCAGGAATCCTCCTGGGTCCCTGTTGCAGCCCAGGCCAGGGTGGGTGTGTGTCTAGGGAAGAAAGCTGGTGGCAGTGGATACAGAAAGCTGGTGGCAGTGGATACAGAAACCTGGTGGCAGTGGATACAGAAAGCTGGGGGCAGTGGATACAGAAAAGCTTGTGGCAGTGGATACAGAAAGCTGGGGGCAGTGGATACAGAAAGCTGGGGGCAGTGGATGCAGAAAGCTGGGGGCATTGGATATAGAAAAGCTTGTGGCAGTGGATACAGAAAGCTGGTGGCAGTGGATACAGAAAGCTGGGGGCAGTGGACACAGAAAGCTGGTGGCAGTGGACACAGAAAGCTGGTGGCAGTGGATACAGAAAGCTGGGGGCAGTGGACACAGAAAGCTGGTGGCAGTGGATGCAGAAAGCTGGGGGCAGTGGATAAATTAGGGATGGAATGCAGCTGGGAAATGCAGAATAACTGCGTGCCCAGTCCCTGATGCTGGGCCTGATGGATGCTCTGTAATAATTCTCTCTGTAGCTAAAACTGGCTGGACCCTAATTTAATGTAAACTTAGGTGAGTACAGCTGTAATAACTTACAGGGCTGAAGGCCTGGCAGACTTGCCTGGAGTTTCTCACATGTGCCTCAATCATATTTTAGCATTGCTTGAACAGCTCAACAGGCAGAGCTGGCATAACAAATTCATCATGTGAGCCATGATTTATGGACCTGTGCTGATCTATATCCTCGCTCTCCTTATTTTCCAGCACATTCATCATCCTCACACGGTCACTCTTTCCCCTCTGCAGTCCTGAGTGGTTTCCAGCTCTCTGCTGCTCCCGAGGCTTTCTCAGGAGCTTTGTCTGGGCCAGAAGAGCCCTCGGACTGTCTGCCCTGGCTCAGAGCAGATTCAGGGCAGGAAGGGGAGGCAGGGAGGTTTTACAGAGTGTTTTGTGTGCTGTGTGATTGCAGAGAGCTCTGCTTTGTATTTACACTCTGGGGCCTTTAATCAGCCTTTAATCAGCTTTGCCCTCACTGTGCTGGGACAGGACCTGGGCTTCCCTGGCAGTGCAGGGGCAGAGCCCGGCCGTGCTCAGGAGCTCTGTGCCTGCAGGAGGAGGGGATGCCCCACTCCAGATGTGCCCCACTCCAGATGTGCCCACTCCAGATGTTCCCCACTCCAGATATGCAGCTGCAGCTCCTCCCCAGCCCTGGACCAGTGTGGGACCAGGAGCCCCAGGTCCGTGTGCCCCTGGGCTGGGCTCTGTGCCAGCCCTCAGTGAGATGCCAGGATTGATCCCACATCATCCCGTGGGATCCTCCTCCCGTGGGGGCTGCAGCTCTTACCTGCCTCCCTCTAATTGCTGTGGTGCACACTGAGTACTAGAAAGTTGTACAAGTTATTTTTAAATTGTGGAGGAAGTTATGTAAGGCAGATCATGCTAAGGGTTTATTTTATTTTTAATGACTATATTTAAAAATTCATGCAGAAGCATAGAGGGACTTTTAATTACTACATTTAAACCTTCAGGTGATACTTAAGCAGAGGGGGAAAAGGCCCTTTTCCATTATTTTTTTAATGTTCTCCTTTTCTTTGCAAAGCAAACGTAGGAGCAGGCTGGGAGGTTGCCCTGAGCTGAGGGGAGCTTCAGCAGGGCAGGAGCTGCAGAGGCAGAGGCACAACTCCCATTTCACCCTGCCCTGGGAGCACAGCATGCCCTGACAGCCTGGCACAGAGGGCACCAACAGGAGAGCTTCCATTTCCTGGGGAGGGCACGGAACTGCCCTGACAGCCTGGCACTGAGGGCACCAACAGGAGAGCTTCCATTTCCTGGGGAGGGCACAGAACTGCCCTGACAGCCTGGCACAGAGGGCACCAACAGGAGAGCTGCAATTTCCTGGGGAGGGCACGGAACTGCCCTGACAGCCTGCCCTGCCTGGGCCAGGGCTGTGCCAGGACTGTGCCAGGGCTGTGCCAGGGCTGAGCAGGGCTGAGCAGGGCTGTGCCAGGGCCGTGCCAGGGCTGTGCATTGCATTTCCCCTAGGAAACCCTGTTTGGAAAAGGGGGCTATCTTCCTAAAACAAGTAAAAAAGTCTATTTTAGAATGTGATGTCGTGGGGGAAATCTCAGCATTAATGACTTTGCTGAGCTTCAATCACCACAGCAGATGAACGCTGGGAGCCAAAGCCCGTGGAAAGGCAGGGGAGGTGTTACAGGAGCCCTTCCCTCCCTGAGTGCCCCAGCTCTGAGTGCTCTGGGTGTGCAGCTCCCAGGGCCATTGTCTGTCCCCAGTGTCCCCTGAGTGCCAGGACCAGCTCTGGGTGTGCAGCTCCCAGGGCCATTGTCCCCAATGTCCCCTGAGTGCCAGGACCAGCTCTGGGTGTGCAGCTCCCAGGGCCATTGTCCCCAGTGTCCCCCAGTGCCAGGACCAGCTCTGGGTGTGCAGCTCCCAGGGCCATTGTCTGTCCCCAGTGTCCCCCAGTGGCAGGACCAGCTCTGCTCCTCAGCCATGGAGATGTTCACCTGCACCTTGGGTGCCTGTTCCCTCTCCTGGGGTCCTTTCAAGCCCTCACAGAAGGTACAGGAGCTTGTTTTCTCCTAAAGCTCACGTTGTTTTTCCTCTCTTCCAAAGCAAATTTCTGCTCCATCCCTGTGACGGGGCCGTTGAACAGCGTGTGAAATGAAATGTCAACAGGAATTAGAGCCAGTGGCTCTGTGAGCCCCCAGAGACCCCGGCAGCTCCTGCTGGGAGACGTTTGCAGCCAGGCCCTGCAGGGACAGCAGGGAGAGGCTCAGGTGCTGCTGCTGCCCCCGGAGCCCCCGGGCTGGGGGAGCTTTGCCAGGGGGCTCTGGGACCCCCAGCCCTGCTGAGGCCAGCTGAGCCTGCTGGGGGCACAGAGCTGAGGCTGCACAAACTCCTGCCCTGGATCGTTGCTTTGATCACCACAGAGCTGCTGTCTGGGGGAAGTTCAGAAACTACGTGGAAACATAAATGGGAGGGATGCAAATAAGTCTTTCTGACAAAATTGTTCACTAGACTCATTATGATGGAAATAAATCTCAAATGTGACTTTTCAGAGCTGCTGAGAGCCATCACTCTGCAGAGCTGCTCTGTGCCTCTCCCAAGAGCAAATGCCACCATTCGTGGTGTGTGGGGAATGCTTCTCAGCTGCTGCTCGTTCTGGAAGCAATTCCAGTGAAACCAAGGCCACGGGACCATCGGGAGGTCTCTGCTGGGTGGGTGAGAGCAGGAGCTCCCGCTGGGGCTGGGCTTGCTCCGTGCCTCCCCTCATTGTGGAACATTTGCATTCTGCACTGAGGCTGCACACCTGCTCTTGTGGTGCTGCTCACTGCACAAAGCCCAATTAATGAAAGGTTAGCAGGCAATTAAAAATCCCCGTGTCCTTTATTTCAAAGTGAAGTTTATGGTGCACTGCGAGTTCCTGGAATGCCACAGAATCCTTCTGGCAGGCTGAGGCAGCTGCTGCTTGTGCATTCCTGTTTGTTTTGGCCTCTGTAGAATTGTGTGGGCTTCTCCAAAGGGACAGAAACAACACACCCATCCCTGCTGACCCCAGTAAAGAGCTCCTGAATGGGTTTGGGCCTCTGGGGCTGCGAGTGTGAGAGAACAGAGCTGCAGTGAGAACAGAACCTGGGCAGCAGAACAGAACTGCAGTGAGAACAGAACCTGGGCAGCAGAACAGAGCTGCAGTGAGAACAGAACCTGAGCAGCAGAACAGAGCTGCAGTGAGAACAGAACCTGGGCAGCAGAACAGAACTGCAGTGAGAACAGAACCTGGGCAGGAGAACAGAGCTGCAGTGAGAACAGAACCTGGGCAGCAGAACAGAGCTGCAGTGAGAACAGAACCTGGGCAGGAGAACAGAACTGCAGTGAGAACAGAACCTGGGCAGGAGAACAGAGCTGCAGTGAGAACAGAACCTGGGCAGCAGAACAGAACTGCAGTGAGAACAGAACCTGGGCAGCAGAACAGAACTGCAGTGAGAACAGAACCTGGGCAGGAGAACAGAGCTGCAGTGAGAACAGAACCTGGGCAGCAGAACAGAGCTGCAGTGAGAACAGAACCTGGGCAGGAGAACAGAGCTGCAGTGAGAACAGAACCTGGGCAGGAGAACAGAACTGCAGTGAGAACAGAACCTGGGCAGGAGAACAGAACTGCAGTGAGAACAGAACCTGGGCAGCAGAACCTGCAGATGTTCCAGGGATGAGCAAGGGAATTGCAGCTGGAGAGGTGCCAGCCTGAGCCTCTGAACACACATCAGAGGAGCTCAGGGCACCCTGGCTGGCTGCAGGAGCTGACCTGCTCTGGTCACCCTCTGGGGACATCAAGGCTCGCTGGGAGCAGGGGTGCTTTGATCAGAGCTGCCTCAGGCTCTGAGCAGGGCACGGTCCCTGCTCCCCTGAGATGTGCAGGGAACTCCTCATTGTGTGGGCTGTGCAGGACAGGTTCAGCCTTCTCTGGCTGGGATTGTACACCTGCAGAATAGAGATGTCAGTGTTTATCTAGGGAGGCAGTGAACTCGAATAAGTGCTTGTAGCGTGCTCTGACAGACTTGGTACAGAAATGTCATTAAAATTCACTTCTCTGCAGTTATTTATTCCCTTTGTTATCAGTCCAGTGATACGTGGAGAGGTCTCTGACTGCAAAGGAACCTGTTGCTCTTCTGTCTGGTGCACAAGTGAGTGGGAGTGTGCAGGAGCTCACCTTGGGCTGCAAGTGGTGCTGATGTGTCCCACATCTGTAATTAAACTGATTGACCTCTCCACGTGCAGACTGGAGGGGAGAACAGCTCTGCAGAAGATGGATTGAGAGGGAATGAGATGCCAAAGCCAATCCCATTTCCCCAGCCCACAGTCTGTCCATGGTGAGCTGGAGAACATCGCCCTCAGGAGTCACCTCTGAGGGCTGGAGCTGTCCCCGGGCACAGCCGTGGCAGCTGCTGGGGCCTGCTGGGGTCACTCCCCTCCAAACCAGCCCCAAACCAGCGCCACAACCCCCTGTGTGCCCTGGAGGAACAAAATGCCCCCTTGGGAGGATGCCAGCCTGAGAGGAGGCAGCAGCAATGAGCAGCTTGGGAGCTCCTCCCTCTCTGTAGCAGCTTTTCCTTCCCTGACTCCCTAAACACGAGTCTGTCAGCCTTGGAATGAACCCCTGGGCTCTCAGGGGCAGAGTGGGACACAGCTTTGAGCTGGGCTGCCCTCCCTCCTGCTCTGAGTGAGCACAGATGGGTGAGCAGAGGTCTCTGTGCACTGCCAGGGTCTGGGGAGGGAAAGGAGCCGTTTGTCCCTCACTCAGGGCTGTCCTGTGCCCCCTGTCCCTGCAGTGCTGATGGCAGCTGGAATGGGCAGGAGCCACCTCTGCCATGGCCACGGGCCCAGGGCCTGGCTGGGAGCTCCAGCCCCTCAGTGCTGCCTCAAGAACGGTTTGTCTGACTGCAAGACAACCCTGGGCAGGGCTCAGCTTTCAAATGGATCATTCCTGACAAAGCCTGTCACTCACAGTGGGCAAAAAGCCAATTTCCTCTGGTTCAGAGCCCTCCTGGCACGCTGCTGAGTGAGCTGGGAGCACGGGGGCAGGAGCAGGAAAAGCCTTTCACTGACAGCCCAGTGCAACCTCTTCATCAGGCCCAGCTCTGCATCCAGGCCTCGCTGCCTGCTGCTCCTTGAGGGGCCTGGTGTGGCCCCAGTGCCTGCCCAGGGCAGGGTCCAGAGCTGCCCATCCATGGAGCCAGCCGGGCACAGGGGCCTCCAAGAGGGGCTGAATTCCCTTGGGGCTCCCTGAGCCTCTCAGATCAGACTTGGAGGGTGCAGCCCTTCAGGAGCAGCTTTTGTCTGTGTCCTGAGCACTGGTGATGGTTTGGTTGTAAAGATCCCAGAACCCCTGGAAGGACACACAGCCCCTGGAAGGACACACAGCCCCTGGAAGGACACACAGCCCCTGGAAGGACACACAGCCACAGCCTGGACACACAACCCCTGGAAGGACACACAGCCCCTGGAAGGACACACAGCCCCTAGAAGGACACACAGCCACAGCCACAGCCTGGACACACAGCCCCTGGAAGGACACACAGCCCCTGGAAGGACACACAGCCCCTAGAAGGACACACAGCCCCAGCCCCTGGAAGGACACACAGCCCCTGGAAGGACACACAGCCCCTGGAAGGACACACAGCCCCTGGAAGGACACACAGCCACAGCCCCTGGAAGGACACACAGCCACAGGCACAGCCTGTCCCCAGTGCAGGGTTTGTGCTGCAGGCACCCTGCACGTGGCACACGAGCAGCTCCAGCCACAGCTTTTGTTTCTGACAGAAAACAAACCACAAAAGCTGCTGAAACCCATCCTCAGCTCGCAGTACATTGGTGCCAGACTTCCCTGCTGCTCTCATGTGAATTATCCTGACAGGTCCTGCCTGTGTCTGTTTACCCTGGGCTGCACTTCAGGGCACGCGTGCAGAGCTTTAAAGATTTCTATTCTTAAAGCCTGAACACCAATTTTCTACTCAAAACCTTTCTCTCCCACCAAACCAGCCATTCTGTGTTACTGGAAAGGTCATGGATTTTCCTTCCCTTCTCTTCCTCCAACGTTTTCTAGCCCTGCTCAGATGGAAGCAGACAAATGATGGACAGTGCCAGGGTTTTGGAGTGGCACAACTATGGGAAATGAGTGCTTTAGACAATATTTCAGTGTGAGCTGAAAATCTAAGAAGAAATGGTAAAAATAAATGTAAAAGTTACTGTGTCACATCAAATGAAGATTTCATCTGCAGATCTCTTCTCCCTTTCTGAAATCTCATTTTCCCTTTTCACTTCCAAGTCAGGAGAAGTGAAATCCGCGCCGAGCAGAGGTGGGGATGAGGGATGAGGGGCCGTTCCTTGCAGGCACTCCTGCCTTTCTGGGTAATAAATTGTGAGGCAGTGGGGATGGGAGATTTCCTCTGGGTCTGTTCCAAAGCCTCAGAACTGGCATCTGCTCTGACACATCTCCCCAGGCACCAAGGCAGGGCCGGGTTTTAGATGGAGACTCACAGACATGAACCATTTCAGGAGTGGTTTTGATAGAGTTTTGGTCCTCTGGAGGATTCCCAGCCCAGCTCTGCAGTGCTTTAGCAGGAAGGACCTGATGGAAATGCTGAAGGAAAGTTACCAGGACGTGTGAGAGGCACCGAGTCGTGTCGGTGCATCCTCGTCCAGATCCCAGATCGTGCAGAAAGGACAGGGCTGGAAAGGAGCCTCTGCTCTCTGCTGATCCTTCCTGACACCCCACCTGGGGGAGGCTGTGCTGTGACCTGGGCCTCAGCAGGCCGTGTGTGCTCACTGATGTTTACCTCTGCTGGATCCACGGCTGGGCTTTCCCCAGGCAGGAATTCAAGCTTGTTCAATAGAGCTCATTAGGTAATGAGCTTATTCACTAAGCTCATTAGCGGTGGAATTCATCCTGCTCAGCCCTCTGCAGCCCAAAATCTTGTCTCCCTTCAGCCCAGCTCACTGCTCGTCCTGACCCTTGGCTGGAGGAGACTTTTACCCCATTTCATCCATTTCCCATGTTTTCATTCAACAGCTGCCTCGCTGAATGGCTCCTGCTATTATTTAATCTGTCCTGCTATTCCTCCCTAGCAGGAAAACATCTAGGAGGGCTGAAATCTTCTGTATGGAGTGTGCCAAGGCTGGGGTGTCTTGCCAGCTCATCTCATGAGCTGAAGCAGAGTCTGACTCAGTGGGACTCATCCTGGCTGCTCCAGGAGTGAGGAACAGACGCTCGGGCAGATGCAGGTGGGCAGGAGAAGCAAAGAGGCACCAAGGGAAAGTTGTGATTGCCTCCTGCCCGTGATTGCCCATCTGCACACAGCGCTGAGCTGGGGGAAGGTCTGAGCACACCCAGGCACGGCACAAGCTGGGGATTTCGTATTTTGGTTAATTATGCAGGGATAAGAGAGTGGGGTTGGTAGGAAGGGTACCTCAGGTGCAAAGCTGGGTGGGAGACAGGGTTTTAAATCTTCCCAAAGCAGCAGCACAAGTGAGATGTGTGACAGTGAGGAATGTGTGCTGGCAATAATGCTCCATTGATTCGTGCTCAACGTGGTAAATTTGGAGCTGTTTCTACTCATTGCAGACACTGATTACTAGAAAAAGGCTCTGCTGCAGTGGAGTAAGGAGCTGTCAGAGCCTGTTCCATCTTCCCTCACAAGAGGCACAGAGAAGCCAGCAGAGCTTTTCTCACATTAATATTGATGACAAAGCCCAAGAAGCGATGTAAACATCAGAAAAGCCCCACTAGAGCAGGATTGTGATTGAGAATGAGTTTTGAGCTCAATGGCAGGGAAGAATCAGTTTCTCCCTGTCCTGCCAGGCCAGCAGGGGCTGGAGCAGAGGGGCAGGGGGGCGGAGGGGCAGGAGGGCAGAGGGGCAGAGGGGCAGAGGGGCAGAGGGGCAGGAGGGCAGAGGGGCAGAGGGGCAGAGGGGCAGAGGGGCAGAGGGGCAGAGGGGCAGAGGGGCAGAGGGGCAGAGGGGCAGAGGGGCAGAGGGGCAGAGGGGCAGGGGGGCAGCACTGGGAGCATACTGGGGGCCCTGCAGTGCCCTCCCAGGGCATTTCACCCATGGGCTCAGTGCTGGAGCTCTGCACTAACCCAACTGCAGCAGGGCACAGGGCTGGCTTTGCCTGCACAGAGCATTCCTGATCCCAGCTAAGGCCCCAGAGCCTCAGGACTCAGGGGAAGGCAGCTCAGAGCAGCTTTCCCTCACTTCAGCTTTCCCTTTGAAGGCAGCTTATTGCTGCCCAGGTTGTGAGAAGAGCTGGCTTGCTCAATCCTTTCCCATTGAAAAATAAAGTGCTATTTTTGTTCTCAGCACAGTGGCTGTAATTAATATTTGAGGAGGATGGCTCCCGTGTGCTCCAGCTCACACAAATACAGAGGGAAATGTGCACATGTTGTCTGCAAATCTCCCCCCAGCAGGGGACGTGGAGCACACTGCCATGGAACTGAGGAATGGGCCCCACTCCTGGAGGTGTCCAAGGCTCCGAGGAACCTGGGGCAGTGGGAGGGGTCCCTGCCCATGGCAGGGGTGGGAGCTGATGGGATCTTTCCAACCCAAACCACCCTGGGCCTCCATGATTCTAACTGCATGAGAAAACAAGCAAAATTCAAGAGTAGTAAGAAATGTTGTCCTTGGTGTGAACAAGGGGGGAAAGGGCTGCCCGGTGCTGGGGTGCAATCTCGGTATCAGGGCTGCACATTTGCATATTAAAGGCTGGAAATGACTCAAGGTTTTATCATCTGCTGTTTTCCCATTGATGTGGAGCCCTGTATGCACGGGCAGGATGAGAGCAGCAGCAGCAGTTTGTGCCTGCTGGGTGCCAAAGGAGCCACGGGGCACAGAGCACAGAGCCCAGGGCTCATCCCACTGCTGGGGTGGGCATTGGGCTGCCAGGAGCTGCTCAGAGTGCCCAGCAGGTCATGGGGCTGGTGGCACTGCCAGGGTGTCACTGCCAGGGTGCCAGGGTGTGACTGCCAGGGTGCCAGGGGTGTCATTGCCAGGGTGCCAGGGGTGTCATTGCCGGAGGTGCCAGGGTGCCAGGGGTGTCACTGTCAGAGGTGCCAGGGGTGTCATTGCCAGGGAACATTCAGCAAACCCAACATGGAGCACACTCAGCAGCAGCTGCCCCCTCTGTGTGTTCAGGACTCAGGGTTTGAATTATTTGACCTTGTTGTGAGGAGGCTGCACAGCACAGACCCACTGAGAGCTCAGGTGGGTTCCAGCTCAGCTTCCAGGGCCTCACTGCACTGGGCTCCGAGAGCCCTTCTCAAGGGCTTTCTGGGCTGGCACTTCAGCCAGATTTCAGTGTCCTGAGGGCAGAAGGCTCAAGCTGATCTGTGTTTGCATTCTGCTGCAGATGGCAGCCCGAGATGGAGGCAGCAGATCCCGGGCGGTGGAGCGGGGAGGGAGCTGGGCAGGGCTCTGAGCCCAGGAATGGCTCGAGCCTAGGAACAGATCTGAACCTGCCTAGGAACAGCTCTGAGCCTGCCTTGGAACAGATCTGAACCTGCCTAGGAACGGCTCTGAGCCTGAGCCTGCCTTGGAACGGCTTCGAGCCTGCCTAGGAACAGATCTGAGCCTGCCTAGGAACAGCTCTGAGCCTGAGCCTGCCTTGGAACAGATCTGAACCTGCCTAGGAACGGCTTCGAGCCTGCCTTGGAACAGATCTGAACCTGCCTAGGAACGGCTCTGAGCCTGCCTTGGAACAGATCTGAGCCTGCCTTGGAACAGCTCTGAGCCTGAGCCTGCCTAGGAACAGATCTGAGCCTGCCTAGGAACAGCTCTGAGCCTGAGCCTGCCTTGGAACAGATCTGAACCTGCCTAGGAACGGCTCTGAGCCTGCCTAGGAATGGCTTCGAGCCTGCCTAGGAACAGATCTGAACCTGCCTTGGAACAGCTCTGAGCCTGAGCCTGCTTAGGAAGGGCTCTGAGCTTACCCGGGAACGGCTCCGAGCCTGTCCAGTGTCATTCCTGAGGCAGGATGGAGGGCAGTGCACACTTGCCCCTTTGGATGGATGGAAGGACAGTTCAAACTTGCCCCTTTGGATGGAGGGCACTGCCAACTTGCCCCTTTGGATGGAGGGCACTGCACACTTTCCCCTTTGGATGGAGGGCACTGCCAACTTGCCCCTTTGGATGGAGGGCACTGCCAACTTGCCCCTTTGGATGGAGGGCACTGCACACTTGCCCCTTTGGATGGATGGAAGGACAGTTCAAACTCTCCCCTTTGGATGGAGGGCACTGCAAACTCTCCCCTTTGGATGGAGGGCACTGCACACTTGCCCCTTTAGCAGCAGCAGTGAATTGTTTCCTCCTCTGGCAGGCAGTGATTTGACTTGCCACATGCCTCGTGGTAATTTCCCAGCAGGTTTAAATGTTGGAACAATGGCATTCTGTTAGATATTGATTTTAAAATAACTCTTCCACACTCAGCTGTAACTTTAGGAGGTGAATTACAGCCCTGGAGTGTGTTCTAATGGAGCAGTGGTAAATAGTTAAATAGACACAGGCAGTTCCTGCAGGCTGTGTGTGCAGGACAAGCAGAGCTTGGCTGAGGTGCTTCCATCTCAGAGCTGGGACACGGCCTGGCAGGCTGGGCTTGCTCACAGCTATCCCCAGAATCACAGATTGCTTTGGGGTGGAAAAGACTTTAAAGATCATCTTGATTGAATCTCTGCCATGGCAGGGCCACCTTCACTGTCCCAGGTGCTCCAAGCTGTGCCCAGCCTGGCCTTGGGCACTGCCAGGGGTCCAGGGGCAGCCTCAGCTGCTCTGGGCACCTGTGCCAGGGCCTGCCCACCCTCCCAGGGAAGAATTTCTTCCCAATTCCAACCTAATCCCGCTCTCTTGCATTTTGGAGCCGTTCCCCCTTGTCAGTCTCTCCATCCTCAAATGCACAGATCCCTTAAGAAACGGCAGTAAAAACATCTCCTGTCATTCTCCTGGCATTACAACAGGTGTGGGTTTACCCCAGGCTGGGGGCCCGTGCCAGTCCCATGCCAGTCCCGTGCCAGTCCTGTGCCAATCCTGTGCCAGTCCCGTGCCAGTCCCGTGCCAGTCCCGTGCCAGTCCCGTGCCAATCCTGTGCCAGTCCCGTGCCAGTCCCGTGCCAGTCCCGTGCCAGGGGAGTAGGGCTGGTGGGGATGGGGTGCCCAGATGCCCCTGTGAGGATGAGGATGGGTGTTGGCAGCCCCCAGCTCCTGCCAGAGGGGTGCCCAGGCCCGGGCACTCAGCAGCTCCCTGCACACCCCCTGGGCAATCAGCTGACGGCCTAATTAGTTTTGGCTAATTTGTTTCAGGGCCTTTCCTTCTCTTCCCCTCTCCTGCTCTGCCTGGCAGTGGCTACTCTGTCCCTCATTTCCAGCTGATGTCTGTAAACTGATTACTCTTACTGGGTCAGCTCCGTTATGAAATTATCGTTTTATGAGACTAAAAATAGCCCAGATCCAGTCAGCACGCCAATCACTTCCCTTCATCTCCAATGAAAATGCAATGTTATCTTTAATCTGTACTTCTCAGGCACTTACTGGGAGGCAGGTTAGAAAGAAAAGAGGGGGGAAAAAAAGAAAGAGGAGATCAGAAAAAAATCTGTAAATCAGTTGCTATAGATGCATCCCTGCCAAGGCTTCCACTGGTAAATTTAGCAGTCACGTTACAATTTTAGTCAGCACCATTTCTTAGCCTTATTCAAAATAATTCACTTCTCACACAATGAGTTACCCTAAAGGCAAGTTATTTTGTCTTGCACGTTAAAAATGGTGCGTTTGCACATACGTGCAACTGTTACAAATATCCAAAGCCACAAAAAGCATAAGGACGGATAATTTATTTTTAAGAGAGGAAAAAATTAATCCGGTGAATTCCACTTGCTCTAAGAACGAATAAAGGTATTTTAATACTTCTAGGGTTCTGGTGAATACAAATAACTCAGAAATGAGATGCTCGCCTGAGATTTATATCAAGATAGTGAAGGGAGAAGGTTCCATCTGTAGTTTCTGATACAAAGACATTTCGCACACAATATCTGTAAATCCATTAGGAGAATAAAACTGATACAGGTTTTGTCTGGGATGAAGCTGCAGTGAAGGGAATGAAGGCTCAAGGAAATGGCCTCTTTGTGTAGCTCCATCAGCTCATGGCTTGATTGGACTTTCTGTGCATTAAATTCAAGCAGCTCTTTGGCCCCTGGACACGAGGAATCGTTGGCTGTGTGGGCAATGGTGAGAGCGGTGAAATTCCAGCCCTTCCCTCGCCAAGGAAGCTCCATCCACCCTCCCGCTGGTGATGTTCAATGTGCAGAGGGATGTTTCTCTCAGAGTTTGGCCCGGCTCAGTGCAATGGCAGCTCCCGAGGCCCTGACGCTCCCACCAGCAACGTTCCCGAGGCCAGGAGCCGCCGATGGCAGCGCCCCAGGGATGATTCATTGTTCTCCTTGCTTTGCAAACTGCTCGTGGTGCAGGGAGGGTGAGTGAAGGTTGCTGTCAGCCCCAAGCTTGGCTGTGCCCAGATCAGCTGCCCTGGCTGTGCTGGCAGCACTGCGATGTGCTTGGGGCTGTGGCAGCACGGCCCCACGTGCCACAGCCCTGCTCTGCCTCCATCCCCTCTCCTGGTCACCACTGACACCAACAGGGACAGAAACCCCAGAAATAAGGGTTGATACAGAGCAGACACTGATGTCCTCTCAGGGCGCCCGTTCCCTCTGATCCACTCTGGAAAGCTGAGCCAAAGCAGCCCAAAGCAGCCCCTACCCCCAAACCCTGCTCTCTACACACTCAGCTAATAAACCCTGTAAGGAATTGCAGCCCTTCCAACCAGGCTGTTGACATAAGCAGGCCAGCAGGGCCGTTTAATCGACTTTCCCGTGTTAACCTGGTTCCTGAAATGAATTCTGCAGACGGGCCTGTGTTGTCCAAGTGCACTGAGCTGTGTCTGTCAGAGCCTTTGAGCAGAGCAGCCAGCCCTGAAAGGGGCAGAGTGCTCTCAAAGCCATTATGGACGTGCCAATGGGGAGGGTGACAGGGAGCCAGAGAGCTTCTCCCAGGGCAGCCTGGGGCTGGGCAAGGGAACTGCTCAGTGCATCCCTCAGGAGAACCAGTCCCAGCCCCTGCCCCTGCCCCTGCTCCTGCCCCTGCCCCTGCTCCTGCCCCAGCCCCAGCCCCTGCCCCTGTCCCTGCCCCTGCCCCTGCCCCTGCTCCTCCCGCTGGGGCACTGCTGCTCTTGGGGCAAAAACGGCCCAAAGGTCTCAGGGCAATTCCTCCAGGAACATTCCCTTCTTCCAGCACCTTCCAGTGCCCAAAGGAGCTCCAGGAGAGCTCCTTTAAACCAGCTGATACTGAAATGCAGGACAGTTTATGTTGTATTGCACTAAATACAACAAACTGGCACGGGCATGGACTGCCAGGGCAAGGGGACAAGGTTTGCCAGTGGCAGAGGGCAGGGATGGATGGGTACTGGGAATTAGGGATTGTCCCTTGTGAGGGCGGGCAGCCCTGGCACAGTTGTGGCTGCCCTGGATCCCTGGCAGTGCCCAAGGCCAGGTTGGACAGGGCTGGGAGCACCTGGGACAGTGGGAGGGGTCCCTGGCACGGCCCTGGAGGGGCTCTGAGGCCCCCCCAACCCCCCATCCCAGCACTCTGCTCCCCCAGCCTGGCTGCCGTGCCCGTGGGGCTGCACCGGGGTTTTTGTGGCACTCAGGTTTCCACAGCTGCAATCTGCTGCCTCTGCTGCAGGTCATGGACACTGCCTAGGAGCCTGAAACATACTGCTGCTGTCAGATTGAATGAAAACAGCTGTAAAAAGCCTGGAAAAACACTTTCTCTGGGCAAAACTGGCGTGGGCTTTAGTGGGGGGACAGAGGTTTTGTGTTTGTGCTGCACATGAGGGGAAGCAGCAGAGCCTGAGGCTTCCCCACCCGCACTGCTCCCTAAAAGTGAATAAACCTGAATATGGGCTGGGGCTGGGGGCAGCCTGGCTGCTGGGCAGTGCCCTTGCAATGGCAGGGGCTGCAATGAGCTGGGTTAAGGTCCCTTCCCACCCCCCAGTTCTGTGAGTCCATGAAAACCAACGCCAGACTCCCTCTAATGAACCCATTTCTGCAGAGGTGAACCCTTGGCACGCTGAGTCAGCCAAAAGCCAGCACAGGGACGAGGTGCTGGGCTGGCACTGCTGCCCCTGGCAGCACCTGCACTCCTGGGCAGGACACAGGAGGGTCTGGCACAGGCACAGCCCAGGGAGCTGACAGGAGATGGGAGCTGTGGGCTCTTGAGAAAAGTGTTTCTGCATGAATTGGAGAGCTGAGTTTGAATTAATTTTGAGTAGTTGTTTCAGTAATTCAGATTGATTTAAGATGCGCCCAAGAATAATGCTTTCATTATAAAACCTCCTGAGCAAAATTTAAATTGTGTTGAATTAAAAACAGCCTCTGTTAAAGCAGGGCTGATGAGCACAGCACAGGGATGGGAGATGCAGGGTCAGGATAATTTAATTCCTTTGCTTTGTTTCCCACTCCAGAAAAGCTGCTGTACCTGTGTCCCTGGGCTGTTAACTGCCTCAGGAGCCTGCAAGGCATCCTGAATTTCTCTAAACTGATTTAATGGTAACCCCAGCAAAACCAGTGCTTATTTATTGGTGCTGGGCTTCACTTTCAGGAAGAAATGCATTTTTATTGCATTTTATTAATGGGTCAGTCTGCAAATGTGATTGTGTCCCAAAGATACTTGGCAATCTGGGAGAGCAGCTGATGCACAGGGCAGTGCAGGGTTAATGGTCTCCTGCCATTGGCTTTGTTTGTTTGTAAACCTTGGTTTGACACAGATGGAGCTAATCCTACTAGCAGGGAAAAGTTATCCTGCACCTTCAGATCACTCCTCTATGGGATTCTGTCACAGCAGTGGTGGGATTGCAGCCTCAGGGAAAGCTGCACTTATCTGGGTTTAAACGTGCTGGTGATGAACACAAGTTATTTATATATATATAGCTTTGAGTTAAAAACTGTCGTGCTTCATAGTTTCTTGTCTTAAATGCTGGCTGAATTACTAAGGGAAAAGGCAGGAAATGTTTGAGATGTGGATCAGAGCTCTGAGTGCTGCAGAAAGCCAGGCAGTGAGGTGGCCAGCACTGAGCAGGGCAGGGCTGATGGGCTGGGAGCACCTTGGCTGCATTCTGTGCAGGAGGAGCTGCCAGCTCTCTCATTAGTAACAGGAGCCTTCCAAACACATTGAAAAGACTTCTGAGGAGAGATGTGTGTGAAATATTGTCTGAAAGTGCCAGTTTGTCAGAGCTGCAAGGGTTTCTGGGGAGATGAGGGGCCAGCAGGGTTAGCCCTGGAGGTGAACCCCCAGCCCAGTCAGGAGGGTGGAAACAGCCTGAAAGTCCCAAATCAGTAACACCAGAAGCCTCAGTTCTCAGACTTTACAGCATTTCCTAGGTCCTTCCCAGTGAACCCTTACAAAGCCATGTTTAAATGTCCAATTTCTTAAATCCACGTCAGCTCATTTCCAGCACTGGTTCCTCTGTGATTTCTGTGATTACAACAAATTGAGAACGCTCGGAGGTCCCTGGGAGCCTGGGCTTGTCCCTGTGCTCAGAAAGGGAGGGCAGGGACCCAAACCCAGCCCAGCCCTGGGGGAGCAGAGCCCCAGCTGCTCTGCAGAACATTCTGCACTGAACATTCTGGAGAGCAGCTGCACGTCCTGGAGCCCTTCCCAGCCCACCCAGGCCAGCCCCTGCCCCCAGCTCCTGTCACAAAGGTGTGACAGCACGAGGGGGAGTGGGTGTGCAGGCTGTGCCCCTGCCAGGGTGGTGTCATCATTATTAAAGGGGATCTGGAAATATTAAATCCATATAATTATGGAATATCCAAAGCTGGATTTTCTCCTCCTGTGCAGAGACCCCTGAAGGAGCCACCCAAGGCAGGTGTCCCTGCTCAGATGCCGTGGTGGGGACAGGAGGGGGGCACTGACCAGTGTGGACCAGCCAGAGCATGGGAAGCTGAGCTGGGGCAGGCTGGGATGCAAAGCCCAGCTTTGATTTCTGAGTTTTACCTTCCCCAGGGGAAGGAACAGCTTTTGCCATAAACCTGCAAACTTTGCTTCGTTATTAAAAAGGAAGAATAAGAGATCTTTAGGTGACTATGACAAACAGGTTCTACATTTGTACTTAATGAAGAAATTCAGAGTTTCAGTTGTCATATGCCCAGATTCGGCGCCTTTCTGACAGCTGAATTATGATTTTAATAATTGAAAAGTGCTACTGTGAGCCTGTTCATGTATAATAGGCACAGAGAAGTGTTTAAAATCAAAAGCAGTTTAGAGAAAAAGTGGTCCCTGCATTACAAGGAGGAGAATTGTCTGCATCTGAGTATTAAACCGTGTGAACACTCCAGTGGGAAAACTCTTTGCAAAGTAACTCCAGATTTCCTGTGCTGCTGTGCTGTGTGGGATGAGGAGACTGCCCTCGATCCTGGTTCTGTGTGTCCCCAAGCAGCAGCCTGCAATGCCCCCTTTGCCCTGTCTGTGTGTCCCCAAGCAGCAGCCTGCAATGCCCCCTTTGCCCTGTCTGTGTGTCCCCAAGCAGCAGCCTGCAATGCCCCCTCTCCTTGCACAGCCTTGTCAGGGTGAGGGTTTGGCCATTCTGGCCCAGGGGTTTTAGTTCAGAGCAGCAGGAGCACAAATCTATAATCTCTGTCACAACATCTGTGAGACAGAAATGAAACACAAGGGGGAAAAGATCCCTCCAGGCTACATTACCCTTGCTTTGATTTCATTATCTTTGTGCCTGTCCATGGGAATGTTTGAAATTCCACGGCAGCCTCCAGAGCACGCTCGGTTCTCAGACTCACAGCTAAGCACAGACCAGAAGCCCCTTTCCTGCTCAGCTGAGCAAAAACCAGATCACATCCTGGCCATCACTGAGTGTTCCAGCACAGTGACCACAGCATCCACTCGAATTCAGCCAATCTGTGCTTCCTGGCAGGTCAAGGGACAAACAAGGACCGACATTGCGAGGAGACCCCAGAGACCCCTCAGCAGCTTTGTGAGACGCACGCTGGAGCCGGTGCCAGAGCGAGCAGAGCTCCTCTCCAGCCCTGCACTCGGGTCAGCCTCTCCCTCCTGCAGGGATGAATCAGATCCTGCTACTCCACCACTCTGCTCCTCCTGCACTCGCTTGCCGTGGTGCCGAGCATTTGTCAAGTGGGTGTGAGAGCTTTTTCTGGTTTACACAACCGCACACAAACTGCAGAAGTTGTAAGGCAAAGAATAATCGAGCCCTGAACACTTCCAGCCCCTTCTCGAACATGCACCCAGGAAAACGCTGAGGAGGAGCTGAAGTCAAGCTCCCCGTACACGCTCGCCTGCTGCTCAGGAAAAGGAAAAGTAATACTCACCCCAGCGTTGTCATGGTTACAATAGTGTACCAAAAGGAAGCAGGAATACTGGTGAATTTGCTCGCCGAGGACCCTTTCTCCGCATAAAACATCACAGTTGCAAAGATGATGATTGCCATAGTGAGGGAAAAGAGGAGAAAGCCAAGCTCGGAGGCACAGCTCTTCAAAGTGTAGCCCAAGATTCTCAGGCCTTGGGAATGGCGGGAGAACTTGAAAATCCTGAAAACCCTGAAACCCTCAGCGTGACGAAGGCCCCGCTGACGTCCTCGTTGTTGGTCATCACCAGGCCGATGTAGTAGGGCATGATGGCCACCACGTCGATGATGCTCATGACGCTGCGGATGAAGCGGTAGCGGCTGGGCGCCGCGAACAGCCGCAGCAGGTACTCGACGGTGAAGATCATCACGCACGCCGTGTCCAGGCAGAAGAAGGCCACGGCGTAGCGCTCCCCGCAGGGCAGCTCCTTGCTCCCCGGCACGGAGCCGCAGGGCACGGTCTCCACCACGTTGGTGATCACCGAGACGGCGATGAAGAACCCGGTGACGTAGTAAAAGACTAAGGCTAAGGTGCTGGTGTGGGGGTTCTCGAAGGCGCGCCACATGGTCTGCCGGAAGCTCAGCGAGGGCATGGAGCCCTCCTGGTTGTTCTCCGAGTCGTTGTCGTCCATCAGGCGCTCGGCGTTCTCCCGCTTCCTGTCCTTGTACTCTTCGTAGCAGCAGTCCCCGATGATCTCGGGCAGGATCCCGTAGAAGGCCAGCTCTTCGTCGTAGGCAGAGATGCACTCGTACCTGGGGTAGTGCAGCTTGCCAGTTCTGTAAAAATTGAGGATGCACCTGAAGACCTCGGGGTCCCGGTCAAAGAAGTACTCCTTGGTGTCTTCGTTGAAGAAGAACTCCTTCTCCGTGCTGCCCAGGAGAGTGTCCGGGTACCTCTCCAGTGTAGTCCTCCAGGTCTGGAAGCGCCTGCCGCTCACGTTGAGGATGATCAGCTCATCCTGCCTCTTGTTCTTCTCCGTGGGAGCCAGCGGCATGGGGCAGTTGGCCACCGGCATCCATCCTATGGCAGCCGCCCTGGCGAAGGGCAGCCACGCCGCCACCCCTGCTGCCATGGTGAGCCCGGGCCGGGTTAGTGCAGGCGGGGCTGGGGAGGCTGCTGGGAGCTGCTGGGGCTCAGACCAGTTCCATCTGGAACACAGAAGAGAAGAGAACACAGCACACAGTCACGCCCTGCGCCCGTGCTGGAGGAGCCCAGGACCAGCACAGACACCAGAGCTTCCAGGCACTGGTGGAGACTGGTGCTGAGCAAGGCACCAGTGTGATAATCAGCTCAGCGGGGCTATGGCATTATTATAGATGGAAACTTTGAATAGCAAATGATTCCTCATTAAAAGCATTTTAAAAGTAGCATAAACACAGTAATTTATATTTGCTTCCTCACAAACAAGACTAATCCATAATTCCCCAGGTGTAAGCCTCCTGTGCTCATCAGTTTAACTACAGCTGTCGAGAAAGAGCTGGGAACTCCAGTGGAATCAGCCTGCAGTGGAATCATACACCACGAGAGACCATGACTGGGCTTAACTGCATTTCCATTTCTCGCCATGAATTTGTTTTATCTTTCTGATCTTTGGTCAGAGTTCTTACAGTCCTTAACTTTTGTTTTAACTTGCTTTTACTTCCACTTCCCTAGTGCTTTTCTAATTCTACCATGAAATTATCTGAAGAAAGGTGCCATTATCATATAAAATGCATTAGGAGCCCTATCAAAAGTCAATTTATCAATGGAAATTCCATTGATTCCAATGACTCAGGCCCTCAAAGCCTAATTGTATCTTTGTAGGCAGTTTTACTCTGAAGTTTTTAACTTGCATGAAAGCTGCCATTCCAGCCAGTAAGGCTGCAGCATTATTGATTCCAATGGGCCATCAAAATACTGAATAAAAAATGATGGAATGAGTCTGTGGTGAAAATGCCTGAAGTGCTCACAGAAATGCTCTCCCTCTTCAGGGCAAATTAACATTCATCACCCTAATGTGGAGCATCTTCCTATGCAATTTTACTGTCTAAAGGACAATTGAGATCCCTCGTGCGAGCATCTTGCCGCCGCTGAAGAGCTTTGGTAATTACAGAACATGTAATAACCCACAGCGCTGCTCATCCCAAGGAGACACTTTGCTTATCTGCACGGCGCTGGAGCCAACATCTCACAGGATTTCCCTCCAAAGAGCTGCTCAGTGGTAAAAGCACCAGCACTGTTTCTGTCCCCCAGAGAGGGAATTGACTGGGTGAGCCGGCCTGGCTGCCCTGGGGAGCAGGGGCAGAGCTCAGCACTGGGAGCCTTCTCTGCCAGCTGAAGGGCATCTCCAGGGGCTCACCCTGCACCCTCCCACCACCAGCGTGGGTCTTGTCACTTCATGGAACACTCAACAACAGGAGGCAGCAAAATAAGGATTATTTCATCCATTAATCACCAGATATATACAAATGCATATATATACTCGAGAAACCAAGAAAAGGCATCTTGTTCCTGCTTTCCCTGCTGGCAAACCGTCTCTCTGTTTTTTAATTTCACTTAGCACCATCACCAGCGTCCTTCTCCAGGACTGACTGGTGACCTGACCAGTTTCAACACTCTGGATCCTCATCTCCCCTGATTTCTCAGGGGAACCACATCAGAAATCTCTTCTGTACTTTCATAACTTTGGTTGTGGATTCCAGGTTACCTACATTAGCTGCTGAGGCACTATAAATACTTCACATATAATTGTTCCAATAAAGCACTGGTAACTCATAAGTGACTTACACATTTTTAAATCAATTTTTGAAAGATAAAATGGGTCCTTCCATGCTGGCAGTATATGTGGAGAAGCTATAAATACCTCAGCTATGAAAGGGACAGGAGATTAAAGCAAAAGAGAAAGAAAGGGGAATTCTTCTGTGGAAGTTCAGTTCCTTTCTCTGGGTCCAAGAGATTCAGCTGCTTAGAGCAGCAGAGCACACGCAGCTCCATTCTCAGAGCTACTGAGTCTGCCCCAGCTGATCCTCAAAACACACACAAGAGGACAAGAGGAGTCTTTTCCAGCTGTAAATTATCTGAAGGACCACGAGTGAGAAATGAAATCCCCTTTTGCAGAGGTTTTGCTTTTTCTTGTCCACGAGTCCTCGGAATTCTACCACTCCCTCAAGGAAGTGGAAGAAAATTAAGAGAGAGAGAAGGGACTGGATTTATAATTCTGACCTGCACAACCTAAGCTGAGTCAAAAAAAGATGAAGCGACCAGTTTATCTAGAATGTAGAATTCTAGAATGTAGAAAGAATCTCCCTTTTCTGCCTGCTTGGATTTTGGTAACTGCCAACCAGTCTGTTTAGGCTGGAAAGCAATTGGCTGGACTCAAAATCTAATGTACTGTTGACAGTGTCTGGAGCTCTCATAGAAAACAGACACACTCTAATTCTAACAAGCATATATTTAGCTATATCCATATTTCTAATTTTAATTACCATAATTTCTGCATGTAATTTAAAAGGAACTGGTTCACAGCAGACCGGCACCCTGCTGATGACATTTAGAAGACCTGGTACACAAAATAGAATCATTTGCCTCCTGATTTTAAAAAGTATCTGCAGAGGAAAGAATCTGTTTTCTTCAGATAACAATGAGGACAACGAAACAGTCAGGGAAATCCGGGAGAAAAGGCTGAGAGGAGCCCCCTGTCCCCGGCCAGTGCTCCTGACCCCGCTGGGTCCCTCCCGAGCAGCGCTGGCTCCGCTGCAGCCGCTCCAGAGCACCCCAAAAAACCCCCAAAAACCCCAAAAAAAACCCCCAAAAACCCTGACAGCCAAATCCTGACCCAGCCTGGGTCAGGACAGCTCAGGAGGAAAAGCTCGCAGAGAGCAGAAAGGACTGTTCACCCAAAGGCTCCAGAAATAAAGGATGGACTCTTACCACTGTAGCTCCACACTGATCAATGTCTCTTCATCGTCTCAACAGAGCAGAGACAAACCAAAAATCTCAGAGATTCCCTCTCTAGAAGCAGACAGGGCTGTTCTGAAACCGGACTGATAAACACACTGCAAGTTTCTTGATGAGACACTGCTAATGGGAGTGAAGAGCCTGGAGATCATTCCTTCTTCCCTCTCCTGTCCTTGTTGGGTCAGGCTCAGGCAGCAAAGAGACCTTTGCTTTAAAGCAAAATATGTCAGCCAAAGCCTCGGCGTCTTCTGTCAGCCACACATTCCTTCCCCTTCGCAGCAGCAGCAGAAAATAAAACTTTCTGCAAAGCACTCCCTCCCTCAGTCTGTTGGGGAGATTTGGGAGCAAAAGCAACAGGCTCAGGATAAATGCACACGAACTTCTCCCTCCCTCCTCCCGGCCACAGCCCCATCTTGCAGCGCTGCCTTACCTGGAAGGGGAGCACACCCGGCGCCCAAGCGCGGGGCTGGATGTGGGGAGCGGGCAGGAAGGGGAGCAGGCGCCCCTCGGGACGGAAGGTGAGCTGCGCCGCCCGCTCCTGCCTCGCTCTCCAAATGCAGTCAGAAGCAATCAGTAAATGTGCTCATCATTGTGAAAGTATATATAGAGAGATGACTAAACAGCTTCTCCCTCATCGCTGCCGAGGCTCTCGCTGCCTCTCCCCGGAGCTGGCAGCGCTGCCCCCTCCCCTGGCAGCCCTCGCTGTGCCCTCGCTGCCCAGCCCAGCCCAGCCCAGCCCAGCCCAGCCCAGCCCAGCCCAGCCCAGCCCAGCCCAGCCCAGCTGGGCACGGCCCCGGGGCTGGAGCGGCGGCTGGGGAGGCACAGCCGGGCTGGGGCAGGGCGCTGTGGGCTGGCGGAGCAAACGGAGCCGTTAAATACGCGGCGGAGCCTACCCTGCATGCTAATGTGCCAGGGGGAGATGCAGGGGGGAAGGCAGGGGATGAACTTCGGGGCTCCATCGCGGAGCGCCCTGTGTGTCCCTGCTGGCTCCCGGTCCGGCGGGACAGGGCAGCGGGATCCCTCCCGGACAGGAAAACGAGCTGTTCCTCCAGCACCACGAGCCCACGCCCGGCACCTTGGCCAGGGCGGGCGGCTACGTTCAGGAAGAAAAAGAAATCACTTGGATTTAAACCGATCGTTCCCTATCTTCTTCTCCTTTCTTCCATCCCCCCGGCTTTCTCTTTTCCCCTCGTCCTGCTGTTCCGGCTCGCCCTGCTCCCGGCAGCCCTTCCCAGTCCTGGCTGCACACCGCCTCAGCATCCCTTTCACCCCCGCGCACAAGTTGGGCTCGGCACGCTCCGAGACCCGGCAGCCTCGCTCATTTATCCATCTGCTGTCGAATCTCCGTTGAGTGAATAACCAGGAGCCCGAATCGGAGCGAGCCAGCCTTGCCCTGCGTGCCGGGCAGCTCCGGGCGGTGACGGACGCGCCGCAGCGCGAGTTGATGACTTCCATAAAGTCACAGCGATCCGTGCGGGAGCGAGCGGGGCTCGGCCGCCTCCCATCGCCTCCCCGGCGGCTCGGAACCGGCTGAGAGCCGGCAGCACGGGCCGCGCGGGGCCGTGAGGGGCTGGCACCGGCTGTGCGGGGCTGGCACCGGCTGTGCGGGGATGGTACCGGCTGTGCGGGGCTGGCACCGGCTGTGCGGGGCTGGCACTGGCTGTGCGGGGATGGTACCGGCTGTGCGGGGATGGCACCGGCTGTGCGGATCTGGCACCGGCTGTGCGGGGATGGTACCGGCTGTGCGGGGATGGCACCGGCTGTGCGGCCACGGGCCAGCATCGGCAGTGCCGAGGGGCGGGAGGGGAGCGGGGCACGGGGTGGGAGCGGCCGGGGGCACCCGGTGGCCCCGCTGCCCCCGCCCCGCCCGCGGGTGAACCCCCGGACCGGTGTGCCCCGCACCCCCGGGTAGGTGTGCCCCGCACCCCCGGGTAGGTGTGCCCCGCACCCCCGGGTAGGTGTGCCCCGCACCCCCGGGTAGGTGTGCCCCGCATCCCGGACCGGTGTGCCCCGCACCCCCGGCCGGTGTCCCCGCACTCCGGGGCCGCTCCCCTCCCGTCCCTCCCTCCCGGCGGACCCCCTCACCTCCGCAGGGCGCTCCCGGCCGCGGCCGCCCGCCCGGAGCCTCCGCGGCCATGCGGCTGCCGGGAGCGGAGCGCGGGGCCGGCGGATGTGCGCGGGCGCGGGGCGGCGGCGGAGAGCGGCGGCGGCGATGGGGAGCGGTGGCAGCGACGGCAGAGATGGCAGAGATGGCAGCGATGGCAGAGATGGCAGCGGTGGCAGCGATGGCAGCGACAGTCGCAGAGCGGCGGCGGCGGGGCCGGGCACAGCCCCGCACGGAGGGGCGGCGGCGCGGGGCGGGGGGCGGCGGGGGCTCCCCGCGCTCGGCCGCGTCCCCGCCCGCCGCCCGCCCGCACAGCCGCCGGCAGGTGTCACCCGGAGCGAGCGGCACCGGCCCGGGGACACGGCGGCGAGCGGGAGCCGGGAACCGGGAGGGAGCGGGAGCTGGGAACCGGGAGCGAGCCGGGAACCGGGAGCGAGCCGGGAACCGGGAGCGGGTGCGGGACCCCCGGGGCAGAGGGCAGCACAGGGTGGGGGTGGCCGCAGCACCCCCGCAGCCCCCCCGAGCCGTGTGTGTGCAGGGGTGTGTGAGGAGGGTCCGGGGTGTGTGAGGAGGGTCCGGGGTGTGTGAGGAGGGTCCGGGGTGTGTGAGGATGGTCCGGGGTGTGTGAGGAGGGTCTGGGGTGTGTGAGGAGGGTCTGGGGTGTGTGAGGAGGGTCTGGGGTGTGTGAGGAGGGTCCGGGGCGTGTGAGGAGGGTCCGGGGTGTGTGAGGAGGGTCCGGGGTGTGTGAGGAGGGTCCGGGGTGTGTAAGGAGGGGTCCGCGGGCTGCAGGGGTTGTTGCATTGCCGGGGCAGGAGCTGCGCCTCCAGATGCATCGCTGTGAGCAAGGGATGTGTGTTGGGGGGACCGATGTGCCCTAAAATAAGGGAAACAGGGACTTGGTACAGCCAGCAATGACCAGGGGCCGTTTCCCAGGTGCCTTTCTACCCAGAGCTCTAAACCCGAGACCTTCTTAAAGAAAAAAACCAAATAACAATTGGGAAGGATCTCCAAATCCTCAGCGTTTCAACAAATCAATGATCCGGTTCTAGAAGCTCTGAAGCCAGGATGCTGATCATGGTCCAAGACCACGAGTCCAGCCTGTGACTGAATCCTGCCATGCCCACCAAGCCATATCACAAATGCCACATCTCCTGTTTGGAGCTCTTCCAGGGATGGTGACTCCACCACTTCCCTGGCAGCCTGTTCCAATGCTTAACCACACTTTCAGTGCTGACATTTTTCCTAAAATAGAACTGAATCTCAATCTGATCTGTCCAATTCCGGGTCTAATTTCTGATAATTCGATGCAATTATTAAAAAACAGCGCTAATTTCTGGATGTCAGGTCCTGAGTAACCCTGCCCAAACCCATCTCCCCCAGTAACATTTGTGATCTGCACTGGTGTAGCAGAGCAGCTAACGAGTTCAGGCACACACAGGGTACCCTGGTCTTTAGGTTGTGGATATTAAGAGTTGTATGCTGGACACGGGAATAGTTTTGTGCAAAGTGAATCCTAAAACTTCTGTGAGAAACTTTCAGTGGCTGTAAGAATTTGAACATATCAAAGCATCCTGAATCCATCTTCATTAGATCTCTTCAGAGCTGCTTTCCACTTTTAAACCCTCCCTATATCTGCACTTGCTCTTTCCCTCTGCTGATGCTGAGAAGAAAGCAGAACCAGAAATGTCATTTGGCTTTTGCTGGTAGAAGAGATTTCTCTGTGATTTACAGTGTCACCACTTCAGAAAACTTCCTGACTCCTGTCTGGGCGCGCTCTGGCCTCGCTCTCTGCTGCTGCTGCCCTGGCTGTGATTCTGAATCGCTTTTCCCCCATGACTCGGCCCCTTTTAACTTCCCATCTCTATTAAAAAGCTAATTTGGGAACTCTTTTTCAATGCTCCCAATTTTGTATTTTTAAATAGAATATGAAAGTCAAAAGCAAGCTTGCTGCAGATAGTCTGGAGTGAAAATATTCCTTCTTCTGTCGTGGTTTTTTTCATCGATATATTTTCTCTGTTTCTTTCTCTCTTCTCTCTTTAACTCTCTCTTCTTTCCCTCTTTTTTTTATTTTCTCTCTCTCTCATTCTGCCTTTTCCCTTCTCTCTCTTTTCTAGGAAAAACTCCTTAGGTTCTACCACCCCACTTAGAGCTTTTATTACAACTTTTTGAACAACTTTTTTCATTCTACTACTGAGAAGTAGAACCTGCTGATGTCAAAACACCAGAGAAATGATGGAATGAGCTCTCATGGTTAAATATTCATATTAAATATAGTTCACTTGATTTTTTCCCCCTTACATTCTCTTCTGCGTTTACGCCTCTGCAGTGTATTTTATTTTATTTATTGTGTTTGTTCTCTGCACCGGGCGCTATTCTGCATAAATTCTGCATCCAAATACCCCATTCCCTGCGTGGCTGTGCTGCAGAGGTTCTGCAGTGCCAGGTGCAGGAGCACAGCCCGCCTGCCTCCCATTGCAGCTTGCCACAGCACCAGAGCTTTGTAATCTGATTGTGTGCTGTGGCTTGTGCCAGCAGCTCCCTTGCTTTGGCTCCTGGCTGCTGCAAACACCTGCACGGATTAAAGAAAGGTCGTTAATGTGATTATGAGCAGGAGTGGGTCTTTGTAGCCATAGAATTAAATATGTGGTGTGGTGCCTTCATGCCTCAGTCTGGCAAAACCTGGAGTTCAAGCCCCTTCCTCGAGTGTGTCCTTGCAGGAAATGCAGTGTCTGCTCTGGGGGTGGAAATGGGCTTCACTAGGACAAATCTGAATTTTCTTTGAGACAGGAAAAAACTGCCAAAAGTTGGATTTGGAACAGAATTTTCTTGGCTTTCTTATAAGGAAAACCAGAACATTGAATTGTGAAAGTGTCCTTAAGAAATGGTCTTTCATAATAATGTTCTGCTTAAGTTTTCTTGCAAGACCAATATTGGGAATATTTTATAGAGGTGTGTGAACAATTAAATCCCAAATTCTCTCAGCATCCCTCAGGAGTTTTCAAGGGGACCTTGTTGGCTCCGAAAGCCCTGGAAGGGAAAGGTGGCTCCTCGTCCAGCCCCTTGTGAAGCAGGACCCAGACAGGGAGCCTGGATGGTCAGGGATGTGCAGTGCAGGATGCCAGGACAGACAGACAGCCCAGGGCGCTGGTTCCATGGACAGACAGACAGACAGACAGCCCAGGGTGCTGGTTCCATGGACAGACAGACAGACAGCCCAGGGTGCTGGTTCCATGGACAGACAGACAGACAGCCCAGGGCGCTGGTTCCATGGACAGACAGACAGACAGACAGCCCAGGGTGCTGGTTCCATGGACAGACAGACAGACAGCCCAGGGTGCTGGTTTCATGAACAGACAGACAGACAGACAGCCCTGCCGTGCCCTGCCCTGATGGAACCCTGGCTTTGGCTCCGGGGCCATCTCTCTGTCTCTCACCCGGCTCAGTCTCTGTCCCCCGGCTCTGCGGAGCTGCCAGCGCACGGGAAAGGCTCCGGGCAGCTCCGTTCTGCCGTTTCTGCCCAGAGGAGGGGAAGGAGCCGCGGCTGGGCTCCAGCAGCCCCCGGGTCCCCAGCGCTGCAGCTGCAGCGTTCTCTGCTCTGCAGTGACCCGGGGAGGCCGCACGTGGCAGGAGCGGAGCCTCGAGGGGCAGCAGTGACACCGAGCCAGGCCCGCGGGGATTGTCCCCTGTCCCCGTCCCTTCCCAGGGCACCCCAGGCCCTTTCCTGGGGAGCTGTGGTGTCTGGGCAGGATCCACACATCGCTCTTCATCCCCCTGCTCTGCAGAGAGCTCCTTCTGCAGGATCTGCTCCGGCCACTTGGGAATTCTGCTAATTGTGAGCAGAGCACAAGGCAAGAGCTGTGCTTTGATCTCAGAGCCTGGCTTCACCCCTCACCATCAAAGCAGCCATCCTCTGCTGCCAGGGCAGAGCCCAGCTAAAGAACAAACCCCCACAAAACCCCAACCAGCCCCAAATAATGATCAATGGAAGTGATCAGCTTTGGAATGACCACCTGAGCTCCAGTCATGCCGAGGGTTTTAAAGAACAAACCCCCACAAAACCCCAACCAGCCCCAAATAATGATCAATGGAAATGGTCACCTTTGGAACGACCACCTGAGCTCCAGTCATGCCGAGGGTTTTAAAGAACAAACCCCCACAAAACCCCAACCAGCCCCAAATAATGATCAATGGAAGGGATCAGCTTTGGAACGACCACCTGAGCTCCAGTCATGCCGAGGGTTTTGCTGCCACAGTCCACAGCACAGTAAATTGGAATTGCAGTTTTTGGTGGCTCATAAGCAGTAAATCAGGGCTGGGGAACTATACATTTACTGCAAATTTGAGGAGTTGTTCTTTCACTTTTAAGAGTGCATTTTAAATCAAGTCAACAGCCATAAAGCAATATACAGCCTGCCTAGCTATTGTCTGGGGAATGAGTCCTGTACTACCATCATTCCTTTTTATTATTATTACACAGGGGGAAGGGAGAAGAAATTTGGGAGTGAGGTTGCCCATGTTCATCCAGCAGGTGAGCCTGGACCTGCAGACATAGACAGGCTTTTCCCAGCATTTCCTCATGGGCAGGAGTGCATGGTCCCCACTCGTTGCTGAGGAAAAAACCCAAGAGGTGAATTTAGCCCCAAACCAATTTATCATACCAAACTCCTCTCTCTATGTGAGAATTCTAATAGGCAGAAATAAATGTATTCCTTTATCTTGGAACAGATTAAAAATAACTTCACCTGCAGACAATTCTATAACTAGAATTCAAGCTTAATCTGATTTTTTTTAATATTGGATCTAGTAAGATCATTATTTCTGCCTTGCTCTAGCAGGATGTAGTCTCCCAGCTAAAGGGAAGGTGCATCTGAGTGTCATTAAGGGCTAACCTGGAATTCAGATCTTAATCCTCAGTACAGACCTTTGAGAGAGAAAGGGAGCTTTTGTTAATGCATTAATTTAAACTTGCTCACAGCAGCACCAGAGGCTGATAGCTTGAAAGTAAATTCAGTTCGTATTTTTGGATAGTCCAGAGCTAAAGGAAGCTCTTCATGAATGGAAAACGTCTCATCTAAGCCTCTCAAGGAGCTCAAAAGGGATATTTATGCAAACATCTATCTGAGCAGGAGGTGCTCCTGCTCTCCGTGTCAAAGACACGAGTGTCAGGCTTGTTAGGAAAATGTGTCACATCACCCAAAATGCAAAATTTCCTGGTGTTGGATGATGTTACCTTTTTTTGATGGCACCTCTTGTTAAGTGCAGCTGGGTTTGCTCACAGCAGACCCCAGGGCCAGAACGATTGGGAATTCTGGGTTTGTCCTGGGGGAGAAGCTGGCAAACCAACAGAATGGGATTTTTCCAGATCACTGTGCTCGTGTCTCTGCCCAGGAATCCTCTGTAATGAAATCTCACACTGCTCACCCAGCAGCAGCTACAGCAGCTCCTTTTGCAGTGAGAGGAGCCAGCCTGTCCTGCTGCAGCTCAGACAATGCAACCCCAGCCCTGGGCACGGGAGGAGCGGGCAGAGCAGCCCAGCCCAGCCCGGGGGCAGAGCAGGGCAGAGCAGCCCAGCCCAGCCCGGGGCACGGGAGGAGCGGCAGAGCAGCCCAGCCCAGCCCGGGGCACGGGCAGAGCAGCCCAGCCCAGCCCAGCCCGGGGCACAGAGCAGGGCAGAGCAGCCCAGCCCAGCCCTGGGCACGGGCAGAGCAGCCCAGCCCAGCCCGGGGCACGGGAGGAGCGGGCAGTGCAGCCCAGCCCGGGGGCAGAGCAGGGCAGTGCAGCCCAGCCCGAGGCACAGAGCAGGGCAGTGCAGCCCAGCCCAGCCCTGGGCACGGGAGCAGCGGGCAGAGCAGCCCAGCCCAGCCCGGGGGCAAAGCAGCCCAGCCCAGCCCAGCCCGGGGCAGAGCAGCCCAGCCCAGCCCAGCCCTGGGCACAGAGCAGGACAGAGCAGCCCAGCCCAGCCCGGGGCAGAGCAGGGCAGAGCAGCCCAGCCCAGCCCGGGGGCAGAGCAGGGCAGTGCAGCAGCCTCAGCAGGAGCCTGCACACGGGAGGGGCAGCAATAACCCGGGGACAGCGTTTGGATGGAGCTCCGGCCGAATGATGGCTTTGCTCCTGGTGGAACGGCTCCATTTGTGCCTCTGCTTGTCTGGGGATCTCTGAGCTGGCAGCCGTTGTTCAGTTTCTCAGACTGAGAGTGCAGCTCTTTATTTCCATTGATGGCAGAAATGGAGGCAGATAAAATTGCTGTTTCTCAGTGTTCAAAGGTAAGAACCTTTCCCCACAGTTTATTCCTTGCAAAGGCTCATTGCCCTGGATACAGCCTTCATCTGCCTGAGGAAGCTGAGGAGCAGGGTTAAACCGTGCTGCAGGAATGACACAGGAGCTGACAATTCCTTTATTGCCGCTGCAGACAGCAGCAGAAAGAAAGGCATTAATTTATTATCTATTGTCCAAATATCAGAGATCCCAATAGGACTGTGCCTCCAGCCCGGCCGTGCTGGGGCTGGAGCAGGCAGAGCTCTGTGCAGGCACCCAGGGGCTCAGCACCACAGCCTCGGGTGCAAGGCTCAACGAAAAGCACCATAAATATTCATGAAAGGTCTGGTTTGTGTGACCTGCTTTCCACCTGAGCCGTGATCCAGGCTGCTGATCTGAGGAACGGATTCTGATTTCCATCTGACAAGGCAGAGGGAGGCTCAAAAATAATCCTGCTCTGAGCAGATAAATCATCTGAAGCCTTCACAAGTGCTTCAGTAACAAACCATGCTATTCAGAATAAGTAATTATGATTAGCACTTCCTGACTTCTGCTCATTGCTTCTCTTCAGGAGCAAAAGTAGGGGTGCAGAATTCTTATCTGACCTTCAGACAGAAGGATAAGATGCCCAGCCACAAAAATTGCAAGCAGGACCTGGGATAATTTCACCCAATCCTGAGAATACAGCAACAGGCTGCCCAGGAGGATGATGACATTCAGAGCATGAGCTGTTGCTAAGCTGTAGAAAAACATTTATTCTTTGGCCACAAGCTACTCCTGGTCTTTGTCATTAGCAGAGACGTTTATGTCAGAAAATGTTGTTCCTTTTCAAATATTCTGTGATAAAAGGCACTTAGGCGTCCAGTGTGAGCTGTAAATCAGGGCTGGAGTGGGGCTGAGCTGCTCCCATTTCCCTCTCAGATTTTGCTGCAGCTGAGGACACCAGAGGCCAAGGATGCTCGTGACAAGGACACAGTGGCTCAAACCATTTCCCCCATTTCTCAGATCGGGTCTGGTGTCCTTCCCTGGCAGTCCCAAGTGTGAGCTCCAGCAAACCCACCCTGGTGCTGCCGTGTGTGCCGTGGTCCTGCTGCAGAGCTGTCCCTGCTGCTGGCACTGCAGCTCTGCACCCCAACACGTTGGTGTTAGATGTGATTCCTTTCTATTTGCTCTCAGTAACCTTTCCTTTGGCAGGGGTTTAATTCAGCAGCACCGAGTGCTGTTTAAACAGAGGAGCTCTATCTCCCTGGGTTTTGCAGAATTAAAGCCTGCTTATGTTATTTTGTTCTACCTGGTAGTTATTTTGCTCAATTCCTTTTGAGGCCAAGCTAACAGCATTCTCCCAAGTTACAAAATTTACACAAATTATTCCTAAACCTGGAAATATTTGGCTGAGAGCCATTTGAACTGCAGGATTAAACCTTAGATAATAATAATAAAAAAAATTGGAGAAGTGCAGAAAAGCACAGGGAGATCAGATGAACCTTTTCTTCCTCTGCTTCTTGGTGTGTCTGCACTAATGTTGGGTGTCTGTTTGGAAAAGGGTTTTTAGGAGGAAACTCATGCTTGCACAAGGAAATTATTAGAAGTGTAGAAAGGGGGTTCAGCAAGGTGGAAGAGGTTTTGTTAATTATTCTTGGCACAGCAGCACCTCAGGAAAGATTTTCTGTGGGATCAGGACCCTGAGGTGCTTTCAGTGATGTGGGAGGGAAAAGCCAAAGCAGAGGAGCTGCAGTTTGTGCCCAGTCCCTGCTCCAGCCTTGTCCAGCACAGCCCTGGATCGTCCTGGGGTCAGTCTGAGTTAAAAACCCCCGAGGCAGCGCTGTGGGTGCCTCTGTGTGTGCCTCGCCCTGACTGCTCTGATTTACCCCACTGCCCCTCATTTCCTGCATCCAAAGCGAAAATCTGCCAAGGGCTGCACTTCCTGTGAAGGACAGTGCCTGGCAATTACTTGGACAGAAGCTGAGTGTGTTCAATTTGGAGATAATTATAAATCTATTTAGGAAATCAAAGGAGCCACAATGTATTTTTGAAGCAGGGTATTTTCTACTCGATGTGGATGAAACCAGATAAACACGGCAATAAAAGGAACGCTCAGCCTTGGGTGTGGGCAGCCCTCAGCAGCACGTCCAGGCATTTCCCTTTGCATGATCTGCAGATAAGGCTCTCATTAGACGCTGGTAATTAGTCATCAGCTGCAGAAAGAGCACGTACCAGAGCGACCCACAATGATCTCCCTGCAGAGGATCCATCTCTGCTCCCAGAGCACCCAAACACTTCTGCGCCTTGGCCAGAGCGTTGGGAGCTGCCAGGAATCCTCTCACAGCTCTCATCGTCCTAAACCCTCCTGTGCTGCAGCCCAAATCCACCTGGGTGTGGCATCTCCCCCTCCCCGGCCCGTGCTGATGGTTTATTGGGCGTGGTGGGGTTTTTGTGGTCCTTTCCAACCTTTCTGATTCCATAATTCTGTGAACGTTTCCCACTGCCCGGTGCCAGCGCTGGGAATGTCCCCAGCACCTCCCTGCCGGGCTCAGCCCACCAGGCACGGCCCAAAATCCCTTTGTGACCCTGCCTGGGTCAGTGTGACCCTGCCTGAGTCAGTGTGACCCTGTCTGGGTCAGTGTGACCCTGTCTGGGCTGGTGTGACCCTGTCTGGGCTGGTGTGACCCTGCCTGTGCTGGTGTGACCCTGCCTGGGTCAGTGTGACCCTGCCTGCTGTGGGTCAGGGGGCAGGGGGTGTTTGGGGGAGGATCTTGGGGGTCTTTTCCATCCTCAAAGGTTCTGTGCCCCTGGGGCAGCTCTTGCCCTCGGGCAGGAGGATCTGCAGTGCCCAGGTGCCAGCCCCAGCTCAGTGTCCCATCCCTGGCATGGGGACAGCTGTCCCCTGCTCAGTGTCCCATTCCCATCCCATGCTCTGTCCCCAAGGGGGTGTCCTGTCCCTGTCCCACTGTCCCTGTCCCTGTCCCACTGTCTCTGTCCCTGTCCCTGTCCCACTGTCCCTGTCCCTGTGTCCCTGTCCCACTGTCCCTGTCCCTGTCCCTGTCCCTGTCCCTGTCCCTGTCCCTGTCCCTGTCCCACTGTCCCTGTCCCTGTGTCCCTGTGGGCACGCTGGCAGTGCCCGTGCTGGTGCCACAGCTGTGCCCAGAACGGTGAGGCAAATGAAATATGAGATTTATTGATCCTGTCTGTGCCGCATTGTTATTCACACCGAGCGAAATTCACCCCCAGGCACAGGGCAGACATTGGAGTTGGGGAAACATTGCAGTGAATGTTTGATTTGCTGGGAAACGCAGCTTGGAGTCGGCTGCCAGCGCTGGTGAATTCACGTCGCATTTGTCAAAGGGTTTCAGTGCATAAAACATTTCTCAGGAAATCAAAACATTTACTATTGATGTTTATTAAATGAAATATCTACATTTTAAGGTCTGAAATAGCTTTTCATTTTAAATATTAATAAGATTTGCTTTGAAACTAATACTAAGCCCTGAAAAACAAACCAGTACTTTGCTTAGGTTAAAAATCAACAAAATGCATGAATTATAAACAAATATTGGGTGTTTTCAGTTTGGAAAGGAAACACAAGGCTCTCAGGTCGGTGCAGAGACCTTCCCATTGCTGTGCTCAGCCAGGACAGCTCCCTCCCCTCTGGGGTCTGCGCCCCTGTCCCGGGGCTCCCTGGGCTGCTGCTCCAGTGCTGCAGGTGATTATCAGGAGATCGGGGTGCTGTGGCACCAAACCAGCCTGTGCTGGGTGCCTGAGGCTGCAGAGGAGCCTGTGGGAAGAACAAAACCATTTTGAAGACGTGTTGAAGGATTATCCTGCACTGGCAATAGATTTACACCGGTGCTGCACGGAGCAGAGTCAGCTTTTAGAGAAGTCTGCAAGAATTTAATGTGCATTATTAAACAATATAGATCCTGCTGCAGCTGCTGGGGCTCCTGCTGCACCCGCAGCATCTCCAACCTTCCTTTTTAATGGCTGCCCGTGCTCCCCCCTGGTCATTCATCTTGCATGGGGGTGTTGTTCTGCAGAGGGCTGGGGAGGCTGCAGCACCTGCACCAGCAGCAGCAGCAGCAGGGAAACATCCTCAGGCACTGGGCTGGGGGCTGTGCCCCAGTTTGGGGGCTGTGTACCAGTTTGGGGGGGCTGTGCACCAGTTTGGGGGGTCTGTGTACCAGTTTGGGGGGTTCATGCACCAGTTTGGGGTCTGTACACCAGTTTGGGGTCTGTACACCAGTTTGGGGGTTTGTGTCCCAGTTTGACACCAGTTTGGGGGGGCTGTGTACCAGTTTGGGGGGTCTGTGCACCAGTTTGGGGGGTTCATGCACCAGTTTGGGGTCTGTACACCAGTTTGGGGTCTGTACACCAGTTTGGGGGTTTGTGTCCCAGTTTGACACCAGTTTGGGGTCTGTACACCAGTCTGGGGGGTTCATGCACCAGTTTGGGGGTTTGTGTCCCAGTTCGACACCAGTTTGGGGTCTGTACACCAGTTTGGGGTCTGTACACCAGTCTGGGGGGTTGTGTAACCCCAAAGGAAAGAGAGTGCAGCAGTGTGGGGGTAACCCCAGGGGTTTATTCCGAGGATTTGTTCCATGAACCCCATCCCGTGTCTGGATGTGCCGAGCAGGAGCTCCCAGCTGCCGACCCTGCTGCTCCAGCAGCTCCTCCATCACCCACTGTGCTCCTTTCCCCATCAGCCACGTATGCCCCCGTGTCAAAGCATCATTTCACCATTATTGTCTGTTTCCAGGATGTCTTTTATTACCCTGATTTCATTTTGCAGCCCAGAAAGTGGCACAGGCTTGGCTCCACTCCCTCAGGCTTATGAAAGACTGCGGCAGGAGGGGAGAGCCCTGCTCAGCACCAGCCCCAGGCCAGGCTCCCACCAAACCCTGCGGGGATCCAGCCTGGCCAGGGCTCCTTGGCAGCTGCACAGGGCGGGGGGAGAGGCTTTAAAACCAAAAATTAACGATAAACCATTATTAGAAAAACCTGGATCACACACAAAGTAGATGGGATCAAATTTGCTTGTGGAAGAATGGAGTCACAGAAGCATTAATGCTGGAAATTGCCTCCAAGTCCAGCCTCCAAGTAATACATGAGTAATTATGTAAGTAATTATAAATTGCACATTTTTCAGCTAAACAAGATAAAACTGGATGTGCTAACACAGCCTTTCCCAGCTTTATTAAATATTTTGCAGTTTAGGCCATTAAAATTTTAAAAACAGCCACAGCCAAACAGAAGGGGAGGAAAATGTTTGAAGGGTATCCTGACTTTTCCAAGTATTAGCAGAAAATGTGCCCCTGCATTGCTACACGTGTGATTATTTTAGGTTCTAATCTATCAAAGAGATGCAATTCTTAAGTTCTGGACAAATGCAATTCCGAAGGTCTGGACAGCTAATTCTGCACCCTGGAATTTACAGATCATCATAGAAAACGCTGGAGCCTTTGGGGGAATGAGCTGAGCTGCTGAATAATTGGGGTGAGCCCTGTCCCCACACTTTGGGCGCTGTCCCCACACTTTGGGCGCTGTCCCCGCACTTTGGGCTCTGTCCCCGCACTTTGGGCGCTGTCCCCACACTTTGGGTGCTGTCCCCGCACGGTGAGCCCTGTCTGTCCCCGCACTTTGGGCTCTGTCCCCGCACTTTGGGCCCTGTCTGTCCCCGCACTTTGGGCTCTGTCCCCGCACTTTGGGCGCTGTCCCCGCACTTTGGGCTCTGTCCCCGCCTGCTCGGCAGCGCTCTCGGGCACTCTGCAGCCCTCTCTGCGCGCTGGGGTTCATTTGGTGCCACCCCTCCTGCAGTGAGGCACCAGCGATGCTCCAGCCCTGCAGGTGCCCCTGGCAGCGCTCCGGACGAGCAGGGAAGGGCAGGAGCATCCCCTGATCTCTGCTGGGGCTGGGTTTGGGTCCATGGGGGCTCACCTGCCCCGGCACAGCCCGCTGGGAGA
This sequence comes from Geothlypis trichas, assembly GCA_009764595.1. Taxonomy (NCBI): domain Eukaryota; kingdom Metazoa; phylum Chordata; class Aves; order Passeriformes; family Parulidae; genus Geothlypis; species Geothlypis trichas. Next base: position 6,646,324 of record CM019925.1, read on the forward strand.
GGGGCGGGAGAGCTCGGGAACACGGGGGAAAGGAAACGGGGGAAAGGGAATGAGGGAAAGGGAAAGGGGGAAAGGGAACGGGGGAAAGGGAATGGGGGAAAGGAAACGGGAAAAGGAGACAGGGTAAAATGAAACAGGGGGAAAAGGGAACAGGGGCATTTGGGTGCTGCTTTCACCCTTGGCTGCACAGGCTGGGCCGTGAGCTGCTGGTCTGGAGCTGCAGCGCAGGGTGAGCTCCAGTGCTGGCCACAGCCTGGGTCTGGCTGCACCTCTGAGAGAAATGCACCTCTGGCTGCATCTCTGACAGAAATGCACCTCTGGCTGCACCTCTGACAGAAATGCACCTCTGGCTGCATCTCTGAGAGAAATGCACCTCTGAGAGAAATGCACCTCTGAGAGAAATGCACCTCTGGCTGCACCTCTGAGAGAAATGCACCTCTGGCTGCACCTCTGAGAGAAATGCACCTCTGGCTGCACCTCTGAGAGAAATGCAGGCAGCTCTTGCAGCACAGCTGAGGCCCAGCAGCACAGCAGCATGATCTGGTTAGGCAGGTAATTAACTCAGCCTTATTGACCACAGCCCAAACGCCTAATGGAAGGAGTCTGGAAAGTGCTCCAAAAATTATTTCCTGCTAAATCAAAAGCTGAGATGAAAGAGAGGTTAATTTACAAAGATGGGCAGAAAGTTTAATAGCAATTTAATTTTTGTGAAAGATGTGTGTGTTGCTATGGCCTGACATTGTGGAGGAAATTGCAACAGTCCTGGAATCCAGCTGCTGTCTGATTTTCTCCTGACATTGGTTGGGGTTGATGTGCAACAGTTCCTTTGATGGCAGACTCCAAGTATGAGATTTACAGTAAAAATCAAAGTGAGGCTGAGTTTGTGTCACTTTGAGACCACACGAGAGTGAAACCTGTTCTATTATCTGTGCAGGGATGGGATGGGATGGGATGGGATGGGATGGGATGGGATGGGATGGGATGGGATGGGATGGGATGGGATGGGATGGGATGGGATCCATGGGATGGGATCCATGGGATGGGATGGGATGGGATGGGATGGGATCCATGGGATGGGATGGGATCCATGGGATGGGATCCAGGAGATGAGATCCAGGGGATGGGATGGGATCCATGGGATGGGATGGGATGGGATGGGATGGGATCCATGGGATGGGATCCATGGGATGGGATCCATGGGATGGGATGGGATGGGATGGGATGGGATGGGATGGGATGGGATCCATGGGATGGGATGGGATGGGATGGGATGGGATGGGATGGGATGGGATCCATGGGATGGGATGGGATGGGATCCATGGGATGGGATGGAGCTGCCCCATCTCTGACACCCCAGCACAAACAGTTTTTCCTTGTGCTGGGATTTCCCAGCAGCTGCTGTCCCCCCCAGCCCTCTGGTGCAAAGTTGACCTTTTCTGGCTCCTTTAGCCTCTCTGCAGAACTGTCAGCAGCAGCTGCTCTGCAGCAGCTCTCACCTCTCCTAATCTGATGGAAAAGTTTGTTTGCCGATGCGAACACATGCCCAGAGAAATTAAATCTCTGCACTTAATCGTGTGGAAAGGATGGGAAGAGGCTGGGTGAATTCCTTAATTTCTCTTACAGACAAAATCTTCCTTTCCATTGGTTTTCCACTGTGAGCTGCAATTCCTTCATTTCTCACAGCATCGCCCTGTATTAAAAATCTTTAGATTTATTTTCACTGCCTTAAATGTTAAGGGCAGCACTTATTGCTGCTCTCGGGCTGTGCTACTTGTGCTTTACAAAGCATTTTTCTCCAAAGGACAATTCTGTGCGTGTCAGATGTGTCCCGGCCATTGATCCCAGGGAGCAGGCACAAATCCATGCATTTTTGGAGGTGTGCTGTCTAATATCAAGATGTTGGAATTAGCTTGTTACACGACACTGCCAATGGACTGGCATCTCTCTTAATAATATTATGAGCTTTCCTAGGGAGCTGCAACCTCTTTGGTATACATGAATTCAGTAATAACTGTAATTATTATGAAGTTAATATAAAACATGATGTCTCCCTCTGCCAATTCAAGGGCAATAAGTGTGAAGAACAGATTTTCTCCCGATTGCACGTGGCTGGCTCTTCTCTGGGCTCTGGAGGGGCAGCTCCCTTTGCCTTCCCAGCCCTGGCGGTGTGGGGGGCACGCAGGGACCCCCTGGCTGTGCCCTGGGGGCTCCTCCCAGCCCGGGAGCCGCTGTCCTGGTGCTCCTGCAGCTCCTGGCACGGGCGCGGGGCAGCACCGGGCAGCATCCTGGGCATAGGGCAGCATCCCAGCCTGGGCACAGGGCAGCACAGGGCAGCACAGGGCAGCATCCTGGGCACAGCCCCGGGCACAGAGCAGCATCTCTGGGGACAGAGCAGCACAGGGCAGCATCCTGGGCACAGAACAGCATCCTGGGCACAGAACAGCATCCTGGGCACAGAGCAGCATCCTGGGCATAGAGCAGAATCCCAGCCTGGGCACAGGGCAGCACAGGGCAACACAGGGCAGCATCCTGGGCATAGGGCAGCACCCCGGGCATAGAGCAACACAGGGCAGCATCCTGGGCATAGAGCAACACCCCGGGCACAGAACAGCATCCTGGGCATAGAGCAGCATCCCAGCCTGGGCACAGGGCAGCACAGGGCAGCACAGGGCAGCATCCTGGGCATAGAGCAGCACCGGGCAGCATCCTGGGCACAGCCCCGGGCACAGAACAGCATCCTGGGCATAGAGCAGCACAGGGCAGCATCCTGGCACAGAACAGCATCTGGGCACAGCTCCTGGCACAGAGCAGCACCCTGGGCACAGAGCAGCATCTGGGCACAGCCCCGGGCACAGAGCAGCATCCCGGGTATGGAGCATCTCCCCCTGCACAGCCCGGCTGTCCTTGTGCAAGGCATGGCTGTCCCTCTGCACAGCCTGGCTGTCCCTCTGCACAGCCTGACTGTCCCTCTGCAAGGCCTGGCTGTCCCTGTGCACAGCCTGGCTGTCCCTGTGCACAGCCTGGCTGTCCCTCTGCACAGCCTGGCTGTCCCTGTGCACAGCCTGGCTGTCCCTGTGCACAGCCTGGCTGTCCCTGTGCACAGCCTGGCTGTCCCTGTGCACAGCCTGGCTGTCCCTGTGCACAGCCTGGCTGTCCCTCTGGACCCTTCGCTCTTTGGGAGGTTTCTGGCTGCTCTCGGGGATGCTCCGCTCCCGATCCTGCCCTGGCAGAGCCCCTGCTCCGCTCCCAGCCCCAAATCCGAGCACAAACCTTCCCTCCATCGCATCCCTTCAAGGCAAAGCTAAACGCGGCCGTTCTGACCCCGGTGCCCGGCTCTGCCCCGAGCCCGGACCGGGATCTCTCCCCCAGGACTGCGGGAACGCCCCGGGATCCCCCAGAGCCTCCCCCAGCCCCCGGGACAGGGCTGAGCCCCCCCAGAGCTCCACTCGGGGCTCCGGCTGAGCAAATCCATTTCTCCTGCCTGGAGGCACCGGGGGAATTAAGCCTGCCACGAGATGATGGATCAGCAAAATTTTCCCTGGGAGATCAGATTAATAGGGATTATAGAAAAGTTGCAGTATATTTATCAAAAGAAAAAAAGAATTAAATTCCTCCTCCCACCATCAGAACTGATTGTAAATTAGGTAAATCTATTTTCCTTTAAAAGAATAATAACCATAGATCAGACTCCCTGAATCTATATCCCCGAGGGCTCTGAAAATGTATTGAATTAATCTTGGCCTGGAGGAGCAGCCCAGATCTTCTGTGTTAATTATTGTGCATCTTATTTGCCTTTTCTGTCTGCTCTGATGAGGCACAGGAGCTGCACGAGCAGGGAGGTGGAGCAGGGCTTTGGGTGATTCAGCCCTGGATCATCTGCAGTGAACGATCCCGAGCACAGACAGGGCCCGAGGAGTGTCAGGAAGGGCTGAAGGAGCCCTAAAACCCCTTTGCACCGGGAGCCAGGGCTGGCTGCTGCCTGGCAGGGAGGGAAGGGAGCTGCTCAAGCTGTTGTCATTTCCTCCCCTTCACTGCTGCTGTGGATTTTCCTGAATGAATTAGAGGCTGCCAGAGACACTGTCACAGCAGAATGGCAGAACAAAAACACTCCTGAACCTGGACTTGTAATTTGCCTGCAAAAACAAAGATGCTGTTGAAAGAGAGTTGTGACACTTCCTCTGCCTTCAAAAAGACTGCCAAGATTCCCAGGCTTTTGTTTCATCTTTTCCTTTCCTAGTGTTAAATTATTCCTCGTTTTCAGACTGTAAATTTGCATTAAGATGGAAAATGAAAGGAATTAAAGTGCCTGAGCTCACCAAGTTGTGGAGGCCTGGCAGCAGCAGGGGAAGAGGAGCTGGAGCTGGGATCCCTCTGCCCCTTTCAGCTCTCTGTGCCTGCACAGCCCCTCTGCACAGGGAGCTGAGCACTGCTGCCTTCACCCACAGCTGAGCTGCCCTCCCAGGCTTCTGCTAAAATCAGCCTCTCCCTGAAAATCCTGCACTTTCCTCCTAATTCCACTGCAATTGTCCTGAACAGAGGGGTGGTTATTCCATTTTGTCTTTTCTGTGCAGCTCTTTTATAATGAAAAGTTGGATTTTCCTAAAAGCAGAGGCATTTTGCACAGGAGCTCTGCCACCAAGGTCTGAAACGTTTCAATCTGATTGCTCAGTGATGGTTCCAGCAAAAATGACAGAGGGCTGAATGTACAAAACACCAACGTAAGCCTCACTTGATTCCAGTGCCCATGAATGCTTTAACCTCATTTATCCTCTCAGTACTTACAGAACCATTTCACATTTGTGCACTTAAAAGATTAAATGAAATAAATGGAGATGATTGTGCTGCCCTGCACAGCTCGTGTGCAGAGCTCGGTGTTTGCTCGCTGCCGGGGCCGTGTCTGGGCTCTCTGCTCTCTCTTTGCAGCAGGGGATGATGAATCGTGCGCCCCCAGCCCTGCCCTGTGACAGAAAGCTCTCGGCAGGGAGCTCCCCGTGCCCCTCCCCGGTGCCACAGGGCCGTGCCAGCCCCGTGCCACTGCCAGCCCTGCTGCCCCCAGCGCCCCAGAGCCTGCGGGACGGGCAGGAGCCTGGCCGGGCCCCTGTGCCCCACCCGGCACGGCTCAGCTCTGTGAGAGCCGCAGCAGTGACCCTGTGCCCCACCCGGCACGGCTCAGCTCGGGACGCTCCGTGAGAGCCACAGCAGTGACCCTGTGCCCCACCCGGCACGGCTCAGCTCGGGACACTCTGTGAGAGCCACAGCAGTGACCCTGTGCCCCACCCGGCACGGCTCAGCTCGGGACGCTCCGTGAAAGCCACAGCAGTGGATCCAATGTCCCTGCGGCGCTGGCAGGGCTCTGCCCGGGGCCTGGGGCATCCAGAGCTTCCCTGAGCCAGCAGGAGGGACAGACAGACCCACAGACAGACCCATCCAACCCCTCAGAGCGCTGCTGCTCTGCTGGGGCTGTGCTCAGCCTGGCTGGGCTGCACCAATGCAGCTCCACTGGGGCTGCACCAATGCAGCTCTGTCCTGGCTCTGGGTTGCACCAATGCAGCTCCGTCCTGGCTGCACCAATGCAGCTCCGTCCTGGTTCTGGCTGCACCAATGCAGCTCTGTCCTGGCTCTGTTGCACCAATGCAGCTCCCTCCTAGGTCTGGCTGCACCAATGCAGCTCCGTCCTGGCTCTGGGTGCACCAATGCAGCTCCACACTGGCTGCACCAATGCAGCTACACCCTGGCTCTGCTGCACCAATGCAGCTCCACCCTGGCTCTGCTGCACCAATGCAGCTCTGTCCTGGCTCTGTTGCACCAGTGCAGCTCTGTCCTGGCTCTGTTGCACCAATGCAGCTCTGTCCTGGCTCTGCTGCACCAATGCAGCTCTGTCCTGGCTCTGTTGCACCAATGCAGCTCTGTCCTGGCTCTGCTGCACCAATGCAGCTCTGTCCTGGCTCTGTTGCACCAATGCAGCTCCATCCTGGCTCTGCTGCACCAATGCAGCTCTGTCCTGGCTCTGTTGCACCAATGCAGCTCCCCCTGGCCGCTCCACAGGGCTGGCATTTCTCAGGACTGCTCTGTGTTTGTCACTCCCATCAAGCTCCGTCACTGCCACACCAAGGTCAGCCCGAGCTCCAGCAGCAGCTGCCCCAGCTCTCTGCTCTCCTGCAGGGATTGCTGCTCAGCTCAGGGCTGCACAGAGGCCTCTGGCTTTACTGTGACACTGGCACTGCTGCCTGCTGCCAAAGGCACCGACTGAAATGAAAAATCTTTGATCTAACTCGGTATCACAACTCCTTTTTGTGTATTAACATAATCTCTGTGCTGAAGTTAATCTGTGGTGTGGCTGCAGTCAGCTGCAGATTATGTGTATTAGCATTCAAAGGATGACTTTTTTAAGCACACAGTTCTTACTTTCCAAGCAGCTCCTATTTTAGGAGTGTCTGTTTTGCCCTACAAAACATCCTCAGGACAAGTTCAGGAGATGCTGGAGGGAAACTGGGTTTGCTCCTGTGGCTGAAAGCAGCTGTGGGTGTGATGTGCAGCTCTGGGCTGTGCCATCCTCATCCTCAGGAGGGTGATGCTGCAGGCTCAGCCCCAGGTGGGCAGGCCAGGCACACCTGGCAGCTCAGGTGTTTCCTTCCAGGGGGTTCCAGCTGGGAAAGCATCCCTGATTTATCCTGTGAAGATCAAACCTCGCATGGGGCTCCCACCGTTCTGCTCTTCCTTCATGGTGTCACTCCTGTCAGGAGCATTCAGCTGCTTTTGCAATGAGAAATTGAATTATTAGGAGGAAAAATATCAGCTATACATAAAACATAGGAACACAATTAATTTTGAGCCTTTTGTTGCCTCTTTAGATAACAAACCAAGCAAAATCTGTATTCAAAAAGACAGGATTTTCCAACAGATTCATTAAAGGAGATTGTAACCACAACTGATGCCATTAGCAAGAATATATATCTCTTATTTAACGTATTTCCATCCTGAAAGTAAAATCTCTGTTCTATAAGTCAATTAATATACAGTTCATTAAACTAGAAACAACTATATAATTAGGAAACAACAACAATTCATTAGTCTTAATGGGATTTAATAAGTTCCTAAGCAAGGATTCTTCTGAGGATTAATTGCAATGTATTATCAGGGAGAAGTCCTGTTCCTCACTCTGTGTCTGGGCTGTAAATGTGAGAATCACTGGAGACTGGGGTGTGAATCCCACCCCATGGCCTGGCCGGGCCTTTGCCCCCATCCCCAGGAAGGTCCAGTCTCAGTGCAGAGAAGTGAAAATGAGAATATCTGAGTTTCTTGGTCCTTACCAAGATCCATTTTTCACCAGGGATTTTCATCCAGACCCGTGGTTTCTTCCCTTATTAGCCATTTTGTTATTAATTAAACAGCAGCTTTTGGCTGGCACCAATTGAATTTTCAGGCAATACCTGCCACAATATGGGGAATAAAAGGAGAAGGATGTGTTATTTTTAATGCAAATGGTTTCAATTCAGACATATTTGATCAAATGGAAGTGACAATTAAATTATAAATGAATCAAGTGACAGGGTCAGCGATGTGACAGATGGCACTGTCATTGTCCCTGTCACATGGAAGTGAGCCAGTTTTTAAAAATGAAATGAGAATTTCAACATTAGCAGGTGATGGCTATCAAAAATCAAGGATTTTAGGAGACAGGAATCACTCTGGCCACATTTCCCAGACGAGAGCAGGAAGGAGCAGTGGTGTCAGTGCTGAGGCAGAGCAGCTGTGACACCTGGGACAGGAGCTGGTCTGGGCTGCCAGGCAGGGAGCAGGGACAGCGCTGGCTCTGTGTCCTGCCACCCTCCCTGGGCACAGCCCAGCCCTGGGCACATCCCTGGGCACAGCCCTGCCCATGGAGCCCATCCCCAGCTGCACTCCTGGGGGAGCTGTGGCTCACAAACTCTGTCTGTTTTTGTACCAAAATGAATTTTTGGTGCTTTCCCAGCGGGGCATCCCCCGGAGGCTCCCTGGGCTGGCAAAGGAGCAGGACAGTGAGCAGCTGTCACCGTCCCTGAGGGGTCTGGGGGCACCTCTGGCCTGGCACAGAGCTGAGAGAAGGGAAGGGAAGGGAAGGGAAGGGAAGGGAAGGGAAGGGAAGGGAAGGGAAGGGAAGGGAAGGGAAGGGAAGGGAAGGGAAGGGAAGGGAAGGGAAGGGAAGGGAAGGGAAGGGAAGGGAAGGGAAGGGAAGGGAAGGGAAGGGGCTGTGAGTGATCACAGAGCTGGGGATCCCCGCTGGGATCTGGGGGCTCCACCTGAGATCCATCACTGGCAGGTGTGGAGGCCCCAGCTGGCACCGCCCAGTCCAGGCCCAGTTTCTGTCCATTATTTCTGTTCAGGAGCCGTGGGGCAGAGCTGCCCACGGGCTGTGCCAGGATCTGCCTCTCCTCTGGAGCCCGATGTGCATCTCGAGGGCTCTGTAAGGGCATGAGCTGGATCCGTGCTGGACCCCTGGCTGGAAGAACAGCCCCCGTTATCAGCCCCTCTCCAGGGCTGCCCCAGCCTCTCCAGGCAGGGCAGGGGACGTTCAGGGTGTTCAGGATGTTCAGGATGTTCGGGATGTTGTTCAGGATGTTCGGGATGTTGTTTAGGATGTTCAGAATGTTGTTCAGGATGTTCAGGATGTTCAGAATGTTGTTCAGAATGTTGTTCAGGATGCTCATTTAGCTCAGCCTGGCAGCAGCAGCTCCCCCAGCCCCCTGTTCCTCTCCCCACTCAGGGCTGCACCTCGGGAAGGTCTCTGGGATCCATTTCTGGAGCAGCTGTATCACAATTTTCACATGCTGTGTGAAATCCTGGGAGATCACATGTATCTGCATCTCCATTCTCCTCTCCTGCTTGTTTCGGGATTTATTTATTTATTTTACCTTTCTGCTGCCATGTCACTGAGCTGAAAAGATTAATAAAGAATGATTAAGGGCTACAGAGAATATTTTACAGTGATAGACTTAAGGAGCTCAGTCTGTTTATCTTATCAAAAAGAACCTTGTAACTTAATTTCTATGGATAAGTGCCTGCACAGGGAGGGAGCTGCAGGTCCTTTTTCTTCAGAGAAAGGCACAAAAAGACCTAATAGATTTAAGTTGAAGCCAGAAAAATCCAATTAACAAGGTGGAAATTTTGAACTTTGAGGATCATTAGCTGCTGCGAAAATGTGGCCGTGCACTCCCAGCTGGGGATGTCCTGAGATCTGATCTGATCCTGTGTGGGGTGACCTGCTCTGATCCTGTGGCACTGATCCCTGTGATGTCACAGGCAGTGAGTGACTGTGATGTCACAGGCACTGATCCCTCTGATGTCACAGGACTCTCTCTGATGTCACAGGACTCTCTCTGATGTCACAGGACTCCCTGTGACGTCACAGGCACTGATCCCTGGGCTCTCCCTGGCTGTGCCCGCAAGCTCAGCCCCTGCAGGAGGGTGTGCCTGCCAGCTGTTGGGCAGATGTGCAGCAGCAGCAGCAGCACAGCCCTTTCCCTGCCTGGGGCTGCGGGGGGATCCTGTTCTCCCCTCTCCTGAAGCCATTCGGGGATTGTGACCCTGAACAAACCCTGCCGAGGCTCAGCCCGGGCACAGGGATGGACGGGGCTGGGTCTGCAGTCAGACTCGGGGTCTGCAATCACCGCCTGGAGCTCCGGGGTAACGAGGGAAGGGATGCTCGGGGTGCAGGGGCCACACCGGGCTGTGCTGCCCGCCAGGAACGTGCCCAACACTGCAGACTGCTTTGTGAGCGATAATGCACGATTTCTGCAACTGCCAGCCACAGGAACAGGCTGGGCAAGGATTTCTCAATCGGAGCCGAGCAGGAGGTTGCCATGGAGATGGGAAGCAGCCGGGGGATGTTTCTCAGTTCTGCAAATGTGTCGGTGCAAAACACAAGTGGGGAAGGCAGAGCAGCCACGCTGTGTCTGAAGGAGTGAAACATTTGGGTCGAGGCTGTCACAGAGGGGAAGCTGCTCCCTCGGGCTGTGGGGGCTCAAGGAATCCCATGAAACGTGAGCCCCAGGCTGAGCTCTGCAGAGCAGGATGGAAACCTGGGCTCAAGGAATCCCATGAAAGGTGAGCCCCAGGCTGAGCTCTGCAGAGCAGGATGGAAACCTGGGCTCAATGGATCCCATGAAATAGCCCCAGGCTGAGCTCTGCAGAGCAGGATGGAAACCTGGGCTGAAGGAATCCCATGAAATAGCCCCAGGCTGAGCTCTGCAGGGCAGGATGGAAACCTGGGCTCAATGGATCCCATGAAATAGCCCCAGGCTGAGCTCTGCAGAGCAGGATGGAAACCTGGGCTCAAGGAATCCCATGAAATAGCCCAGGCTGAGCTCTGCAGAGCAGGATGGAAACCTGGGCTCAATGGATCCCATGAAATAGCCCAGGCTGAGCTCTGCAGAGCAGGATGGAAACCTGGCCCTGGGATCCTGCCATTCCCACTGAAGTCACTGAGTCAGAAACAAAAGCTGAACGTTTCCTGTGCTGAGGACCTCTGTAAATCCAAGGTCACCAGAACCTCCTCTGTGGCTGCTCCTTATCATTTCAGGGAGATAAAAAGAGCAATTAAGTTTGGGCTGGCAATTTGGCACATGAGCATTAATCTTCAATGGAATCAGGAGGTGTTTGTTTTTGTGTGAGCTCAGCTGACGTTTCACTTCATTGGTGACCAGCAGAAGCCATAATTACTCTTCTGTTGGACAGAATTTCAGGGTGATTTTATTGACAGCTCCCATGTTATTTATGCACTCAAGTCATTCACTTGAGTGAAACTTTAGGATCAAGTATTTATTCAGCTTCCCTAATTCCCATCCCTTCCTACCCAGCAAGTGGCTTTGGGTGATCTCCTTTAAAAGTTTGAGCATTAATCCAAAAATTGTACTTAAAACATCTGGGATTTTGTGTGAAAAGTATAAAAATAATTAATTCCAGCATTTTCGCCCCAGGGACTGCCACAGGGGCTGCTGCATCACTGCACACCCCGGGTCCCCCCCAAATGCCAACACTTTGGCACTGCAACTCCTCAGAAAGACTTCAGGACTTAATGTTCTAAGAAAAAAATCCATTTTTGGCTTGTTATTTGACTGTAATGGATGTAGCTACAAAATACTGTCATTTTCAAATATTCATTTCGTTAATAACTTCATAAACTTTGAAAGGATTTTAAAGGATTTTTGGGAATTGAGGCCAGAATTCCTGCTTGTTTTGAAATGCATTGGGATGAGCTGGGAGGTGTTTCCTGAGCCTGGGGAAGGGGCACTGGCTGTGCTGCTGCTGGGCTGGTTTGGTCCCTGCACCTGGCTGGGGCCTGCCCTTGATTTGTTATTCTGCTCACTGAAGTGCTAAAGTGACCTGCACTTGCTGTTTATTCAGCAGCACAAAGGACATTTTATGGTTTATCATACAAAAAGAATAAATTTGAGATCCGTGAGGGGGCCCAGACCCAGATAACGTGATGGGCTGCACAGATTGCATTTGGCATTCAGGGCTGCTGCAGCCCTTAATGGCTCAGCTCTAATGCTTCTGATTTCTCTTTATTAAAAACTATCCCACAAGACCCTGGCATGTGTCACAGGGCTGTGCTGGGGGCACACGAGGCATTTCTGAGCTCGTGGCAGCACTCAGTGTTAAATATTCATAACTGCAGCCAGCCTTTGCTGCTGATAAGGACATTGATTTCTTTGGAAGCACCGGAATTATTTGTGGCCCTCGGTGTCTGCTGTGATGGTTCTGCATAAACTTTGGGGCAATACTGAACATGCTGCATGCTTTTGGGTTTGTGTCCCCTGCTGCAGGGAAAACGAGGCCCAGGGACCCTGAAATGCAGCTGGGGCACAGCAGCAGGGGGAATCTGGCCTTATGCCTCTCCTTGTGTCCATAAATCCATAAAGGATTTATTTATTAGAATTTATTAGATCTAGAGCATCTTCCAGTGACATGGGGAGCACCTTGAGACAGAGCAGGGCCCACAGAGCCGTGTCCTGTGCAGGATGGGAGCTCACACCTCCCTTGGCTGCACAGGAATTGGGCAATTAGGGCTCATGTGGGTTTGGAGCTTTGTGGTGTGAGTTTGGAGTGACAAATGGTGTGAGCAGATCCCTGGGTGCTTCCGTGGGCATTTCTCACCCAGATCTGAGCTCTGGGTGTGTGCACACAAACACTGCCCAGTCCCACAATAACTCACAGCCCCTGTGCCCTCCCCTCCTGGTGCTGCAGCTGTTCCAGATGTGCACGAGCGTTTTCTGGAAGTTCTTTCTTCCTGGTTATTTCAGGTTCCAGCAGAGCAGGGCACTCCTCACGGTGGGAAATGTCATCTCTGCTTTTCTGTGCTCGTTCTGCTCCGAGGCCTCCCAGCACTCCCTTCCTGCTCCCAGGGCAGGATCTGCCTGAATTCCCCTCTTGGCTCCATTTCAGAGCTGCTGGGTTCACACACTGCATGGGAAAATGCATGGGACAATTTCTGTCTTCTTGCTCAAACAAGTTTAAGATTCATTTCAATTAATTTGTGGTGTTTTTTCTTACTTGCATTGAACATTTAGTCCCAACTCAGCTTGTAGAAAACATGTAATTTTCAATTTAAAGCAGGGAAGGTGTTGAATTCCATTTTAAAGAAAAACATCTGACACTAAAGAGACAATTGAAAAATTCACATTTGCTTTGTACAGAATATAATTACACAGATCCTGGAAAAATCTAACAGCAGTTCCCTTGGAAATTAGGAGAGTAATTTGAGTCTACAGACTGCATTTCCATATTGTCAGTACATCTGAGCTTGTGTTGCAACTGGCAAAACAAGCAGGGGATGTGTAACAGAAGAATGACTGATCCTATTCCTGGAATGAACACAGTGGCACTTCCCCTTGGAGTTTGTGTCTGAGCTGTGGCAGGCTGAGAGGATGAGCAGTTCCAGGGTGATCCCAGCCCTTTCCCAGAGACAGGAACCCCGAGACAGGAGCTGGGAAATGAAGCAGTGGCTGTTCAAAGTGTGTGCTGTGCACGGCCTGACCCACCCGAGCTGTGCTGTGCAGCTCTGCATTCACTGAGGTGCAGAACTGTCTGTGTTGTACCCACAGAGGTCTGAAGTTCCACGGGAAAATTATTGGGTTGTTGTAGATTTTTTTGAAATAGTAACAGCTGATCTTTGGACACACATGAGGCCAGTACATAGAATTTACTCAAATATTCTCATCCCTAAACCTGGCAATGCTTTAATGGATGGAATCCTTGCTCTCCTGAGCACTGCAGTGCAATGTTTGTGCTCTTGCCTGTGTTATTTACAATGCTATAATCTGTCAGTTCACACTGTTTTCAATGAATTTTGCTTAAATACCAGCTAATTAATAATTTCAGGTGCACCACAGAGAAAAATTTAATGACTTTTTTCCCTGATGTTGAGCTGCTTTTCTGGAACCACAATCTCTAATATATTTTCTAAATCTCTCATATCTAATCAGCTCGTTGGTAAATTAATACAGAATTACAACTCATTAGCAAATGATGCATTGATGTCTGGTAATTCCCTGCTTTCTTATTTGGAAGGAAGTAGGTTATGCTGTTATTGAGGCAGTGCATTCAGTTTCAGTGCTTTTTGTCATAGGCATTAAGTGCTTTTTAAAAGATGTGTTAATTAGGAGATTACCCCCATCAGCACTGGGGCTGCTGGAACTATGGCCCCGTTCTGCCTCCCCAGCCCTGGAGGGGGCTTTTCCCTGGGATGGGGTGGGATGGATGGGATGGGATGGGATGAGGTTTTTCTCAGGAATGGAATGAGGTTTTTCCCTGGAATGGGATGAGGTTTTTTGCTGGAATTGGATGAGGCTTTTCTCTGGAATGGATAGGGGTTTTTCCCAGGAATGGGATGAGCCTTTCCCATGGGATGAAATGAGACTTTTCCCTGGAATGGATGGGGGTTTTTTCCCAGGAATGGGATGAGCCTTTCCCATGGGATGAGATGAGGCTTTTCCCAGGGATGGATAGGGGTTTTTTCCCTGGAATGGGATGAGCCTTTCCCATGGGATGAGATGAGGTTTTTCTCAGGAATGGATGGGGGTTTTTTCCCTGGAATGGGATGAGCCTTTTCCCTGGCTGGGAGCATTTCCAGCCCCTGAGAGCAGAGGGCACAAGCACAGAGATGTCAGGAGGCTCTGGAGTCACTGCAGGTGTAGGACACAGGCACTCCTGTCAACCTCAGAAATATCAGTACAGAGATGAGCTTTTGTCACCCTGATTTTTTAAGATTTTCCAAGCCTCCTGATGTTTACATTCTTGTAGGAAACGTTCTCACACCCTTTCTGTAAATAACTCATTGTTTTGCATTCTTTTATGGAGGAGGAGAAATTTGATGGACTGTTGATTTGCCCAGTGTCACTGGAGAGGTGGCACTGTCACCCTCCAATGCAGGGTCACTTTCAGAAATCTATAGATGTTGGAGTCAGAAGAAAACCTTCCCTTTGTTCACCTTGGGAGCAGCAGTGTGTGCTCGTGTTGTTTCGTGTCCTACAGTGACAAGCTTTGAGCTTCCTTCCTGCCCAACCCCACCCTGGGAATAAACCTGGGGAGCTTGGTTTTGATCTCCCAGAAAAGATTAAAACTTGAATCTGATCACATCAGCACATCAATATTACATGCACACATCAAAGGAGTAAAAGTCTATTCTTAAGTGTTCCAGTTTACCTCCTTTTGTTTCTTTAAGTTGAGCAGTATTTCCCAAACTCTGCTCAGCCTGATGGATGCAGCTCAGCCAGCAAAGAGACACCCATTTTTATTTCATGCCATATCAGTACAGAGATAAACAACAGAAAAACCTCCTGTCTGGTGCTACTTATCACCACAAGTTCAAAGCCAGCTGCATTTGTGTAGGATCAACTTATCCCATCAGGCAATTTATCCTTGACAGGAGAGAGGCTGATTATGGGAGGTAGAAATGCCCTTGAGGCAAGTAAATTTAATGAACTTTGTAACAGACTGCAGGAATAGCAACCAAATTATTAAGAATATGACACAAGAAACAGTTAATTAAGGCTGTCCATCCATCTCCCCCTGCTCAGATGATCTTTGCTCTGTGGATTTGTGTCCATCCAGGCAGAGCTGCCTTCAGCAGAGCCCAGAGCCCTGGCAGCCCCTGGGCAGGGGTGTGAGGTGCTCACAGGGGTTTTCAGATGAGGGAAGAGATGAGTATCTCACTTCATATTTCAGAAGGCTGATTTATTGTTTTATGATATATATTACATTAAAACTATACTAAAAGAATAGAAGAAGAGGTTCTCAGAAGGCTGGCTAAGAATAGAATAGAAAAAAATGAATAACAAAGGTTTGTGGCTCGGACAGAGAGAGAGCAGATCAGCAGAAAGCCAAGGAGGAACGGGCACGATCCAACTGAAATCTCCTCTTGGCTCTGAATGACTGCTCAGACACTTCTCTCTGAGCTCCAGCTGTCCAATTTTAGCTGGGTTTGTTTTGCTGGTTGGAGGCTGTTTAGGTGTAGCAGGCCTGACCTCCAAAACAGCCCAGAATGGGGAAATCAAACACATTCATGTGCCTGCTATTTCAGCCTTGCGGTGGGTGGGATTTTTGGCTGCCAAAGCCCTTCTCTGTGAATGTGAGACATCAAGGCCGTGGATATTTCAACACACATTTTCTCAGCAGTGCAAACACAGACCTGGCACGAGGTGTTTTCATACAGAACGTTGGTGCGTTCACTCGTGCCGTTATTTTTAGCTCCCGGCGCAGTCATGCGGACGCTGATGCTCCGCCTGCCCCCGCAGAGTGCAGACACATGTTGGGGTGAGTGTGCAGGGAAACGGGGCTGGGACAGGCAGAGATCCCCCCGGACCAATCCCTGACAGCTCCCACCCAACCCGGGCTCCCGGGACACGCAGGGAGGGTGAGGGGGTTCCATCCTGCCTGGGGTCTGTGGGACGGGTTAACATCCCTGCAGCTGCATGGAACGGGAAAAAACAAGCAAAAAGAAAAGAAAAAAACCTGACATAGTAAAGCCAAGGAGAAGAAGACACAAATCCACTCAAATCCACAGCAACAAACTCATTCCAAGTGCTTGTACCGAACACCAAGGAAGAAATGATCCAGATTAGGCTGCTGTTGGAATGGCCATAAACAGGGTGAACGAGGTCAGCTTTCATTTCAATGTAAATTGGTTTAAACGCTGTAATAAATCTGATCTCAAAACCCAGTCATAAATACCTACACTTGTACAGTACCTTTGGCAATATAAAACAAATAACTTTAACCTCTGTGTGTGTTTGAAAGCAGAGCAGCTGGGAGAGAAAAACCCTCGCACTGAAGGGAACACTTGTTCCAGCCAACATTTCCCTTTCTCATTCTGTGGCTAGATAAGAAATTACTTTAAAATGCCCCATCAACATGTAATGAAAACAGAAAAAGTTTATCATCTTGTGTTAGTATGTGCTTTGTGTTGTATTGCTCTGTATTGCAGGATGAGCACAGGGTAAACTCTCTCCTCCTTGCTGTGACACCTGGGCTGGCAGGGATGACACAGTGGCTGGCTGTGATGTAAAAGTTCCTTTTCTGCCGTCTCATCCTCCAGGAGCTGCAGTGGCCCTGTGCCCTGGCTGGCCTGGGGCTGGGCTGTGACCTTGTCCCCAGGCTGGCCCTGGTGGCCCCTGCCCGGCTCTCCTGCTCTGACCTGGCAGGACCAGGCAGGCGTTGCTGAAATCTCTGCTCACTCTGGGGACAGGATTTTTCCATCCCTCTCCAGGGCTACTAAAGGCTTTTGAAATCCAAACATCTTCATTAATGCCTGCTGTACCCCTTTATAAACATACTAAATATAAGGGGAGGAAACAAAAGGAATATAGGCTGGGGGGAAAAAGCTGTAATTAAGCAATGTCAGATGCCTGCAGTGTAAGTGGGAAATCTGAATAAAGACAATGGCATGTGTGAGTTAAGGGTGTGAGTCAGCCTGGAGTCAGCAAGGACTGTACGAGCTGCCTCTGGATTGTCTCCAAGACCTAAAGCTGTACCAAAATGGGCTTCTATTGGTGGTACAGTAGTGAGGGACGTCCCACACAGGCAGTTTGGCTCAGAGAGAGTCATACACTCATTGAGGATGGCAGACTTTCTCTGTCCTTGTGATATTCATGAGCTTAAGGCTTTGGGTTTTGGCTTTGAGTTGTGTTCAGGAGCGCTCAGATCTGATTTCAGGAAGGATGTGTTTTTGTACCATGAAAAGTTGCAGCTGGAGTAGCAGAACAAACAGGTTTGAACAGAAACCTGGATGCTTGTTGGGGGATTTTTTTCACGTTTCCAGATGTTTTCACAAGCCCTGCGTTCCCAGAGTGTGGGCTCAGAAGTGCCCCAGTGTCCTCACACCGGCGTGGCACGTCCCTGCTGTGCTCTGCTTTCCTCTCCACGGCTCTCCAAGGCTTTTCCTTGGAGAAGAAAAGCGAGTTTCCTTGCCCTGGGAAGGAGGATCCCCGCACGAGCCTCAGTGGGGGATAAATCCATTTAAATGTTCAATCCCTTTAAACCCAGCGCAGCTGGGCAGCTCCAGGTGCCCAGAGGGCTCCCACAGGCAGGGTCACAGCAGCAGGGGTTTGTGCAGAACGAGCAGCGCTCAGAACAAACACTGCAGAGTGAGGAACAGAGAGTGGCCCCGGGAAACGCAGGGGGGGCTCCGAGGGTGGCTCTGCAGTGCCCACCGTGGGCTGGCAGTGCCCATGGGGGCTGCCACAGAGCTGAGGAGAGAACTGCTGAGCACTGACAACGTGGAAAACCCTCTCAGCCCGGCCAGCCCCAGTGTCCTGACTGCAGTCTCTGATTTTGGGGGCTTTGGGCCGTTGTTCCTGAGGCTGGGATTGCCAGGGTCACCCTGCCCGGCCTGCAGCCCAGGGGAGGGATGGATGCTGCGTTCTGAGCCCTCACAAAACACCCACAGAGCTTCCACCCAACAGCCTGGCCTGCCTCGCCCAATTAATGTGACAGAAGAGTTTACTCTCTGGCAGGAAGTGACAAAGAGAATTTTCTATGAAGAAAACCGAAAGTGAACAAGACATTATACAAACCATTAAAAATTTGCCCTTTTTTTCCTTTCTTTTTCTTTTTTTTTTTTTTGTTAGCAGCAGCTTCTGGCAAGATGAATAATGTGGAAGTGAGAGTCATATTTTGAGACAGAGCAGGAGCCCTTGATCTGAAACTAATTTGTTGTCAAAAAGAGTTAAGGGATTTTAAGCTGGGCTTTATCTCGAGCAGAATAAGGCAATGTAAATACCTTATTATTCACTCAGCTCCTCCACTGGCACAAGAACTTTATGCTGCTTTAGGTCCCCCTTTGAAATGGTGTGAAGACAATGAGGTCCAGGATGGGATTTTGGGGTGTCCTGTACTGGATTTGATGATCCCTGGGGGTCCCCTCCAGCTCAGGATATTCTGTGGTTCTGTGAAATGAGCAAAGGAGTTCATAGTGGCTGGTCAAATTATTTATTGCCAATAATTCACACAAATAACTTGGACGGTTTTGGTCAATACATTATTTGTGGTTGTTTTGCTGTCGTTAATTGTTCAGGCACTGAGGCACTGGTACAATGCTCAATTAGTGATTAATTCCCTGATTGCCACCTCTCAGCCCCTGTGGGATGTGAGTGACTGCAGCCCTTGCTCCGTTCCAGGATGGAGACTGCTGGCCTGGTGCATCACCCTCATCTTCATCCACAGATCTTCATTCAAAGCTCCTTTTGGGCTCTGATTTCCATGGAGGAAAATCTGTTTGCATGGCTGGGAGAGGCTGGAGTGTGTGTTTTACATGGCTGGGAGAGGCTGGAGTGTGTGTTTTACATGGCTGGGAGAGGCTGGAGTGTGTGTTTTGCATGGCTGGGAGAGGCTGGAGTGTGTGTTTTGCATGGCTGGGAGAGGCTGGAGTGTGTGTTTTGCATGGCTGGGTGCAGCCGCAGCCCTGCCCTGACCCCGGGATGCTGCAGCAGCACCAATGCAGCAGCACCAATGCAGCAGCACCAATGCAGCAGAGCTGCGGTGGCAGCACTCAGGGGATGGCTCCCAGTGCCAGGGCAGGGCTGGATGGGAATTGGGAGCTGGGAGTTGTTCCCTGGCAGGGTGGGCAGCCCTGGCACAGCGGTGGGTGCCCCTGGACCCCTGGCAGTGCCCAAGGTTGTACCCAGGGCTGGAGCACTGGGACAGGGGAAGGTGTCCCGGCCATGCAGGGCTGGCTCTGTGTGGGATTTTAGCTCCTTTCTGACCCAAACCTTCTGGGATGCTGTGGGCAAGGCAGGCCAGGCCTCTTGGCAGCTGTGGGTGTCCTCCCAGCCCCGGCAGTGCCTGTGGCAGCCCCAGAGCTGCTGTGCCCTGCAGCACAGGGAATGCCTGGGGGGCACAGAGGGCAGCGCTGGCAGGGGTGGGGCTGCTCCCTGGCTTATTCTGGAAACGGATCCCTGGTGCTGTCGGGGGGCTCAGCATCATCTCTGTGACACAAATCATTCCTGGCCACGGGGCTGTGGGAGCCCAGCGCGTGCTGAGCAAACAGCATCACGGAATAAAGACTTAATTACCAAGCTAATGGCTAAAGCTGTTATGGTTTGTGGCACATTGGTCATTAACTGCAGGAGTACGAAAACCAAACATTTTTCCTGACATTTCCTCTCAGCCACACTGAGCAAACACAGGTTTGAGGATGTAGAAACATCTCCCGATGCTCAGAGTGGTGAACAGGAGGATTGGCTTTCCCTGGCTGGTTTCTGCCTGCTGAGGGAGTTTGGCTCCACACCTGCAGGGTCACAGCACAGTTACAGCCACTCACCCTCAGAGCAAACCACAGCTGCTGGGCAGGGATGGAGCTGCCCTGACAGCTGAAAAATGATTTATTGAGGAGCCAGAGCCTCACCCGTGTGACCCACAGCCCCTTCCCCTGCCGTGAGAGGGACAGGAGCTCCTCTGCTCCCTGGGACAAAGCAGAAATCTCCCCAGCTGCCTCAGCTGCGGGGACATGTGAGCATGGTCCCAATTAGCCTCCCAGATTCAAGTTTGTATCCAATCAAAAAGATTATTAATGAGAATTAGGTCACTTTTAATTAGCTGCTGTTAACATAGCAGCTTCCCCTCTCCCAAAGACATCCCTTTTTCTGATATTCACCATCAAGTATTCTTTCTCAGAGCAATTATCCCATCCAAACTGGTTGCTCTCAGTTAACAATTTTCATACTAATGCATTAATTGCCCCTGGCTTAGCCACTGTCTAATCAGCAAGGTGGGTATTGGTTTCTGGAAGTGATTGATTTCAAGGGACTTTGTGCTTAATTACATTTTAGCAAACTCTGTTTTGAATCCTTAGAGAAGAGAGGCATTTTCTGTTTGGCTTTGAACTTGCGGTGTTGGAGGGATCCAAGTGTCTGAATTATTCCATTCATTCTTAAGTGTGCTCCTCATGAGATGGTGGAGTTTTGTCACTTCTGATTCATCTTTGCCCAGAAGAGCTCACCCCAATTGTAGGGTTTGCATTAATAAGTAAGTTTGCTTTAAAAAATAATGATTACATTTTATATATATCTGCGTGTCAGGCATGGAGAGAGTAGAGTGATCTCTCAAAATGTAATTTGTATATCAATCACTTAACTCAATGGTTTGGGATGAAATGTGCTATATAAATGCAAGGCCATAATTCATCTTCTTTCTTCTTGTGTCTCAATTTAATTGCACCTTTATTGGCCACTCTGAGGCCCAGAGCTGCAGGGCTGGGGCAGAGCCAGGGCTGGGGCAGGGCTGGGGCAGGGCTCTCCCACCTTCCATCCCAGCCTGCTGTGCTGAATCTCCAGTGGTGGGAGATGCCCCCCCTGACCTGCAGCAGTCGGTCTCTGGCTCCCCTTCTCCTCTAAAGTTCACATTTGTTTTGAGCAGGGAAACGTTGGTGCTCTCTGCCTGCAGCCCAAAGCAAGAGCTCTCCAGGCAGTGCTTGGGTTTCAGTGGAAGGGGCTGGGGAGGAGGCAAAGGGAAGTGGCAGCAACAAAACCATTTTGTTTACAGCCTTTAGGAATCTCTTTACAGTCAGGGCCGTTCATGAGGGGGATGTGCAGACAGATCTCACTGTTCCTGTCATATTTTCTGCTCATTATTTCTGCTTAGAAATGGTCTCATTAATCAGCTGTTCTGGGAACGCGTGTGATCAGTGCTATCAAAATCACTAATCGTCATAAAGAAGAGATGAAAATTCCTTTTGCCTGCAGTTTGCCAGACCTTAGAGCAGCAGAGACTCTCCCACCTTCCCCCAGCTCTGAGCCCAAGGCTGGCAGGAGCAGCAGGCAGCTGCAGGCTCCAGCACAGCCTTGCCAGCTCCAAAGGGAGGACCAAGAACAGCAGGTCGTGGGCTACATCTCAAGACACCAGGAAGGCTGGAAATAACTGCAAGGCTCGGTGAGGAGGGATAAATGCCTGGGATCAGCTGCTGTGCCCCAGCTCAGCCTGGCTGAGCAGAGCCCAGCTCCAGGTGCCCATGTCCATCCAGGTGAGCCCTCCCAGCCGAGCTCCCTGCGCCTGAACTGCTCCAACCAGCTTGGAACGGTTTGGAACAAACAGCAAACAAATGCACAAGTGGAGGAGGGAGAGAACACGAGGAATCAGCGACTTGGAGCATCCTCTCCCTCCACCCGGCACCTCCTGCACACCCTGGCTCCCGAGGGGTGGGAGGAGATGGAGCTCTGTGGGTGATGGGGCTGTGTCAGGAGCTCTGGATAGATGGGGCTGTGTCAGTTCTCTGGGTGGATGGAGCTGTGCAGGAGCTCTGTGGGTGATGGAGCTGTGCAGGAGCTCTGGATAGATGGGGCTGTGTGAGGAGCTCTCTGTGTCAGGAGCTCTGTGGATGGGGCTGTGCAGGAGCTCTGTGGGTGATGGGGCTGTGCAGGAGCTCTCTGTGTTGGGAGCTCTGTGGATAGGGCTGTGCAGGAGCTCTCCTGTGTCAGGAGCTCTGTGGATTGGGCTGTGCAGGAGCTCTCTGTGTCAGGAGCTCTGTGGGTGATGGGGCTGTGTCAGTTCTCTGGGTGGATGGGGCTGTGCAGGAGCTCTGGATAGATGGGACTGTGCAGGAGCTCTGTGGATGGATGGGGCTGTGTCAGGAGCTCTGGATAGATGGGGCTGTGCAGGAGCTCTCTGTGTCAGGAGCTCTGTGGGTGAGGGGCTGTGCAGGAGCTCTCTGTGTCAGGAGCTCTGTGGATGGGGCTGTGCAGGAGCTCTCCTGTGTCTCCTGTGGATGGGGCTGTGCAGGAGCTCTCCTGTGTCTCCTGTGGATGGGGCTGTGCAGGAGCTCTGTGGATGGATGGGGCTGTGCAGGAGCTCTCCTGTGTCAGGAGCTCTGTGGGTGATGGGGCTGTGCAGGAGCTCTGTGGATTGGGCTGTGCAGGAGCTCTCCTGTGTCAGGAGCTCAGTGGATTGGGCTGTGCAGGAGCTCTCCTGTGTCTCCTGTGGATGGGGCTGTGTCAGGAGCTCTCTGTGCAGGAGCTCTGTGGATGGATGGGGCTGTGCAGGAGCTCTCTGTGTTGGGAGCTCTGTGGATTGGGCTGTGCAGGAGCTCTCCTGTGTCTCCTGTGGATGGGGCTGTGCAGGAGCTCAGAGCACCTCCCCTGCCTCCCTGCCACAGCTGAGCCCTCCCCAGCTGGGGCAGAGGCAGGAGCTGATCCCAGGGAAACAATCCTGAACCAGCTCGGGTGGGAGCTGGGCCCCGCAGGCTGGGGGAAATGCTGGAATGGGGGGAGAGGGGGGCTGCAGAAAGTGTTTTTCTGCTCGAAAAATGATAAAATTTTGATAACTTCAAGCCAGCTCAACCGGCAGACAGGCAGCTCAGACAAATGTATAAAACATCAAAAGGCACAGGATGGAGAGCTCCAAATATAGATCCCTGCAATGTAATTCATTCCTGAAGCAGAAAGGGGAAACTTTGCCATAACATGTTGTGTTGAGGCCCCATTTCCACGTGTGCAATGAGCCAGGATGAAAAGGATTGCAGAGACCTGTGCTTCAGTCTCAGAGACTGAATGAGACCCCACAAAAATTAAACGTGTGCATGAGAAGCTAACAGGAGGATATGCCCAAAGTGTGCTGAAACATTTTGCAGCTTGCTAAAGAGAGAAAAAATTCCCCACCCCAAATTCCATCATGTGCAGGCACTGAAATCATGACAGAGATGGAAGGCTGGATTTGGAGCTCAGGTTTTGCAGCTCTCCTGTTGAACTGTTCCATTAGCTGCAGCTGAGCTGCAGGGGATTGTTCCTGGTGCTGGGAGCAGAGCCAGGCTCTGAGCATGGCAGGGAGCTGCAGGCAGCCTTTGCCAGGGCAGGAATCTGCTCCTGGGAATCGGGAGCCCCCCGAGCCTGCTCCTGTCTGCCCTGGCCCAGCTCAGGGGGCCTCGAGTCCTCTCCATCAAATACTCAAAGGGAAAACATCAGTGGACTGAGGATGTTTCAGCTCATCCCCAGCTGGAGCAGAGCCCCCGCAGCTGCTGGGGACCCTGGGAGCCCCCGCAGGGCTGATCCCCCTGGCACTGAGGCTCCTGGAGCCCCCCTGGCCCCGGGGCTGTCCCAGCGCCCTGGTTTGACAGGCAGTGAGATTTGTGATGCTGTGGTCAAACCAATGGGTGTTAGATTTGAATATTGGCCCCTGGAGCCACTGAGGACATGGATGAGCCTCTGAGAACACGGGGGGTTAAAAGCAGAGAACTGCCAGGAAAACTCCCCTTGGGTTCTGGTGGGTGGAAGGTTCAGACCTCCCCCCTGCCCAGGAGCTGGCACTGCACAGGGCAGCACCATCACACACTGGATTTTCTGGAATTAACAGATCATTTACTGCTCCTGCTCGGGCACTCCTCCTCCATGAGCTGCAGACACCACTGGTTCCTCTGGCTCTGTTTCTGTGTCAATCCACAGCAGAAGTTCTCTGGGTGGGCAAGGGGGTGCAGGGAGACTCTCATGATGAGCCAATGCTAATTAGTGTCCATTAGAGCAATTATTAGCAGGGTTTAATGATTTGTAAATCTGATCTCGCTAAATGATCAGAAATTATTACAAGGGATGCTGAGCTGAGAACGCCATTAACCCTTGGTGGCACAGACCTTGTTTGGGGAGGGTGTGTGGCCCACAGGGTCCTGAGTGCTGCAAACAGCCCCTCCTGGCTCACTCCATCTATCTGCAGGCAGAAATGTTACCAATCTGTTATTAGCTGTAAATTAGAGTTTCATTGGGCTGTGGGTTTCCTAGGATCACAGGCTGCCTTGGCTGGTGCAGCTCCTGGGGCTGTGACCTTGCTGGGTAAGTGCAAGGTTGCAGCATGCAACACCCAGGGTCGTTCAGCATTTCCTATTCCTGTTTTTGTCGTGCTGATTTGTGTCACTGCTGAGGAGCCGAGTGTTAAAGGTAAATCAAAGCCTCGTGGCCAGGCTGCCGTGGCTGCAGCAGAGCTGGGGCAGTGTCGGGGCAGTGAGAAAGAGGCACTTGGTAAAAATGAATCCAGAATTTCTTCTTCTCAGAGCCCACCCAGCTCAGGGTGGAAAGGCTGCTCCAGCCCAGCTCTGGGCAGTGCCAGGAGCTCAGTGCCAGGGAGGGGCTGCCCTCCATGTGTGGCACCATCCCGGCACCCTCCCGGCTCCTTTGGCCCTGTCTGGGCTCAGCACCCTGGGGAGCTGATCCAGCGCTCCACACCCTGCGTGCAGCAAGGGCACGGGGACCCGGGGCTGGGGAATATTCATGGGTGATTATACAGCGGGCTGAAAGCTTGCTGCTGCTTCCCCCAAGGAATTCTCTTCCTTTAGAAACCCAAAGAAAACATTTAAATAGACCAAGACACTTCCAGCACAGCTGGGGGTGTGACTTTGCCCAGACCAGGGGACGTTGTCTCAGGATGCTATGGAGGTCTGGAAGGAAGATCTGGGGAGAAGATCCATCATTTATTTGCCCAGCACTCCCTTCAGTGGGGGCAGTAGTTATTTTGGCTCTGTTCCCTTTGGTGTTTATTAATCACTAATTTAATAACCCATTAGGATCAATGAATTCAGCTGGAGGTTACTTCCAGGTTAGCCTCATGACAAAATAAACGGCACTGGAAATCCAATTAGACACAACCATACAATAATTGTGTGAGAACATAATCCCCTCTCTGCAAGAGCAGGGCAGGTGCAGCATCCCAGACCTTTTTTCCATGGAAAACCAGTGGATTACATGCAGTGAAATGGGATTTGCAGCTGTAAATTCATGCACTCCTGCTTATCCTAAGGTGGTGGTGAACAGCGATTGCTGAAGACAAACCCAAAGATAAATACACTTGCAGGGTCACAGGCAGGAGACCTCAGCTTATTAAAGTATGTTCTAATACTTTTCCAGTTATTTTCCTTTCCCTGGTGTACTGTGTGGGCCACGAGCACCGAGGCTCAGACATTCCCTGTTATTTTTATAGAGATACACTAAATCTGTTGACCCTGAACAGGTCCTGCAAACACAGAGATTTTTATAAAAGGCAAGTGAAAAAAAAAAAAAAAAAGAAGAGGTTTCAAATCTTTGAAAATACACCATGGAAAAGCTTCTAAGGGCTGAGCATCTTCCCTGTTAATAAAGCCCAGTGCTGCAGACACGGGATTTCTGGTGAGACACTGAGGGAGCTGGGATGGAGGTGCCAGGCAGTTTAAATGCTCTGAACACCAGGAACTCATTTCCCTGCACTGGCAGGATGTCCCGTGTATTTTTAGTGTCTTTTGACCCAAAATAATCGTGCCTTGTGTCCCAGCTTTGCCTCTGTTCCCCCGGGCAGGAGGGAAGGCCATGGAAGGTTCTGCTGTGGGTCACAAGAACAGTGACAGGGTGAGCTGGGGCAGCTGAGCTGTGCCAGGGCACTGCCTTGTCTGGAAGGCAGCTGAGACAGCTGGACAGAGCTGGAGAGGGCTGGACAGAGCTGGACAGAGCTGGACAGAGCTGGAGAGCAGGTCCAAGTAGTAATTAGCACTGCCTGGAGTCATGAGCAGCAGCTCCCCAGGAGAGGAGTGGGCACGCTGTGCTGGTATTGCCTCCCGGCCCTTCGTGCCAACTTTCTGATTAATAACATCCCAAGCCACTTGATGCACTATTGATTCTAAATTCAATAAGAAGAACTGGCAGCTTCTGGCAAGATCACATCATTTTTCCTCAAAACATTTTCTCTGTTATTCACCCTGAGCTGCCCTGGCCCAGCCTGGGGCTGTTCCCTCTGCTCCTGCCCTGTTCCCTGGAGCAGAGCCTGACCTGGGGCTGTTCCCTCTGCTCCTGTCCTGTTCCCTGGAGCAGAGCCTGCCCTGGGGCTGTTCCCTCTGCTCCTGTCCTGTTCCCTGGAGCAGAGCCTGACCTGGGGCTGTTCCCTCTGCTCCTGTCCTGTTCCCTGGAGCACAGCCTGACCTGGGGCTGTTCCCTCTGCTCCTGTCCTGTTCCCTGGAGCAGAGCCCGACCTGGGACTGTCCCCTCTGGCAGGAGCTGTGCAGAGCCACGAGGGCCCCCTGAGCCTCCTTTGCTCCAGGCTGAGCCCCTGCCCAGCTCCTCAGGGATTCTCCAGCCCCTTCCCAGCTCCTCAGGGACTCTCCAGCCCCTTCCCAGCTCTGCTGCCTTTCTCTGGGAAGAGAAGCCCAAGCAATAAACAAAAGCTGTTCAGATCCATTAGCAACCTAGGAGAGAAAGGCAAATACATAACAGCGAGCAGAAGGCGGCTCAGAAAGTGTGGAGAAGCCAAGAAATATTGAGCTTTGATCCAGAGAGAGTATTTCAACAAATGCTGAATGCTTTGCAAATATTCCGTGCATGCAGGAGCCAAAACACATGGCAAGGGGGGAGAAATGGTGCCCGAGGCTCCTGGGTGGGCACAGGGAGGGCTCCAGCACACATCTGCTGGCCCTGGCACTGGGAATTATCCTTTACCTGAACCTTTATAAACCTCTATCACCTCCCACAGGAAGGGGCTCCAGCACACATCTGCTGGCCCTGGGTACAGCATCCTTTACCTGAAGCTGCACCAGCTGCCCCAGGAGCTGCCACCAGCCCTGCCCTGCCCTGGGACAAGGCAGCTCCTTCCCAAGGCTGCCCTGTGGGCCGTGTTTGTGGGCAGGGGCAGGCAGGGCTCACGGCCTGGGCACTGGAACCGGCTGGAAAGGACTGGAAAGCGCTGGGGAGCTGCACAGGGGGTGCAGAGCAGGGCTGAGGCCGCAGGGAGCTCCAGGCATTCCTGCCCCTGCGGGCTCAGGGGGGCTCAGGGCAGGCACGGTGCCCCACAGGGCACAGCCTGCTGTCATCCCTTCTCCCTGTTAGTGCCAGGCTTCTGGGCACTAAACCACATCGATTCTTGCAACTGGAAAAGGAAAAGGCAGTTGTCTCCTGCTGAGCTGCCCGTGGTCAGGTTTTGGCCAAATTCAGCAGAGGGAGACCATGGTTTTCTCTGAGATGTG
The DNA here is from genome assembly GCA_009764595.1 of Geothlypis trichas. Lineage (NCBI taxonomy): Eukaryota > Metazoa > Chordata > Aves > Passeriformes > Parulidae > Geothlypis > Geothlypis trichas. The sequence continues at coordinate 6,673,754 of CM019925.1, forward strand.
TTCTGCCGTGTGAGAGCCAGCCCAAAAATTCTAATTTTGCTCCTTTATTTATTTATTGTTCCTGATTTCCAGCAGTCTGTGGGCTATGAATTATGCAGAAGATGCATAGCAAATGAACTGAAGCTCTGGCAGGTTCAGCACAGCTCCAGAGCCGGAATCCAGCTCCACCTGTCTGCAGCAGCTCCTGCAACAGCTCCTGCTGCATCTCCTGCTGCATCTCCTGCTGCATCTCCTGCAACAGCTCCTGCTGCATCTCCTGCTGCATCTCCTGCTGCATCTCCTGCAACAGCTCCTGCAACAGCTCCTGCTGCATCTCCTGCAACAGCTCCTGCTGCATATCCTGTTGCATCTCCTGCAACAACTCCTGCAACAGCTCCTGCAACAGCTCCTGCAGCTCCTGCAGCTCCTGCAGCTCCTGCAGCAGTTCCTGCAGCCGTGGGTGTCTGTGCTTCCTTTGCACTTGGATCACACATCCGTGCCCTGTCCACACCAACCAATTACATCAACCCAGTCATATAAATCTGACCACGAAATCAAGGCCAAGATTTCTCTCCTTAAAAATCAATTCTCATTTGTGCCTTGGAGCCTGGGAGCTGCACTGATTTCCTCTTCTCCGAGTAGCTGGCACTTAGCACTTGCTTTTTGTTTTTTAAACCCAAAGTTCTACCCTTTTTTTTTTGGTTGTTAAATCCACATTTAATCTTGCATTTGTGTGCACCAGGGAATAAGAGAAAGGTTTTATTATTTGCATTATTTATGAATGGTATAATTTCAGGGCATCTTATTAAACTAAAGTTCTGAGCGGAAAATAATATTAAACAAGACAAGTGTGTGTATTTGTTTCATAAATCCATAAAACCTGATTAACAATGATGCTCCTAATGCTGGGCTGATCATTAGAAGACTTCCTGTGTCTGGAGCAGGTGCTGCACTGGAGGCTTTGATGCATGAGGACAGAGCCCTGCAAAGCTCTGTGAGCTGAAATTGGTGGTGCAGCAGGCGA